>APFE030966308.1:18561-45053 GCA_000404065.3 Pinus taeda | reverse complement strand
TTCCTAAGCAAGTCTTAAACCTCAGCTCTTCAAAACAAGCTTGAGAAAAGAGAGAAAGACATCAAAAAAGCAATGTAACTCTGGTTCCACACTTTCTCTTACTTTTGCTTGCGGGCCCGCACCTTTTGTTCAAGGTATCTATGTACTTATACACTCTGTATGTAAAGGGGAAGGTGCATACCCCTGTAAAAGTCAAAAGGTTAATTCTAGAGTTTCCTAGAAGCATTTGTTACGTGGATTGTTCGCTCCAAGTGGTTCATGCATCCCATCATAGGAGGAACTAATCCCTTGTTGAGAGGAGCTATCCCTTTGAAGGAGGACTCTATCCCTTTGAAGGAGGAACTGGTAACTGATCTCCATTGCACTATAAATTGAGGCATTGGGTCAGTGGCCAGAGAGGTTAGAAGCTGAACTTTTGAGGGTAAATGCTAGTGAAATCAAGACTTCTTATTTGAGCTTAAGAGGAGAGATCACATACCTTTTTGGCCTCATTAGGGAGTGAGTGAAGCTTGTCAAAGTAGAGGAGACTTCTTGTTGGACCCTAGAAGGAGCTTGTACAGCGTCAAGGCAAAGGTTGTAAGGTTCTTTTCTTTTGAATTAATACAATCAAGCTCATTTTTCTCAACAAGTATCTTATGCTATTTGTTTCATGGACTCCTTGGCTTTCATGTTAAATATGTTTCATAATATTGGATATACAGGTGCTATTTAATTGTTTGCCTTGTTTGTGCTTGCAGGTTTGCGACGAAGGAACTTACTTGGATCAAAGGAGCGAAGGCATCTATGAACTTGCATTGGACATGAGGTAGGCCCTTAAAACACACTTGTTTCCCATTACTTATAAAGCGCGTTTAGAGAAAGATAGTGTTTGGTTGGTTTGTTTGTCATTAGGTCTTCATTAGATTCTAGGAAGGTCTGTCTTGTACGCAAGATTGACTGATTCTGCGTGACACTCCTTACTGAAACTCGACCTCTGATGGTCACTGTAGTATGATAGGCCTATGCCGAGGAGTTTGCTTGAACCTCTCAAGCCTTCAATGGAGTACACAGACTCTCTCTAACTCTCTTTGGCTCTGTCTAGCTCGATGCTACCTTCAAGTCAGCTCGTCTTCTACTCTCTGTTCTCTGCTATTAGCTTCTTGTGTCTATTTAACTCTTGTTTGCCTCTCTGTATGCTTCCTTCTCTACTTCTGTCAGTTTATGGCTTTAAATCCAATCTATTCTTTCTTACTGTTCATTTCTGCTTCCCAACCTTCTGGTTTCCTTTCCTCTATTCGTTTGAATTCCTCTACTCTGCGTCATCACCATTGGGTAATGTCGCGCAGGGCGGTGGCCACCTGTTTGATAACGAACTGGGTATCATGTTCCCTGAATCATATTCGAATGATCGTTAAATTTGTTTGCTTCAAGATCGCCCGCGAACATGAATCGTATGACAACTCATCATCCAAGTCAAACTTCAAATCCCCTATCATCTTGCTTTTTAACCTATCAAATCTAGTTAGTCATCGAGACATATTTCTATCATTGATCTGGGCCCCCCAGATCCTACAGTCGTCCTTCATATTAGGAGGACAAGTCACACAGTGTTTACCCATCCGATACGGAAGGTTTTCTCTCTCAATGGGGTTTAGACTTCATTGGGGAAATCCACCCTTCATCCTCTGGCCAGCATAAATGGATATTGACTGCTATAGACTATTTTACCAAGTGGATAGAGGCCATCCCTTGTAGGCAATCCAATGACTCAGTAATCATGCAATTCCTTGAGACCAACATCTTGTCTAGGTTTGGCTGCCCAGAGAAAATTATTACAGACAATGTTGCTGCCTTTAAGTCGAAGAGAATGATTAATTTCTATCATAAATACCACATTACCTTGGTCATTCTATAGCCTATTACCCTCAAGGTAATGGCCTAGCTGAATCCTCCAATAAGAGCTTGATCAACATCATTAAGAAAGTCTTGGAGGAGAACCAGAAAAATTGACATAAAAAGCTTGTAAATGCACTATGGGAAGACATATTGACCACTAAGAGATCTATAGGGACCAGTCCCTATCAATTAGTTTATGGAATGGAGGCAGTATTCCCTTCTTCTTTGGGAATCCCAGTGATGAAGTTGCTACAAGAGATACAAGTAGAACCTAATGATATTCAAAGAAGGATCAAGCAAACTATTCACTTGCAGTGGACAAGAGAGGAGGTCTATCACAGAGCTCAAGTTCTACAAGAAAAGCTTAAAAAGATATTTGATAAAAGAACCAAAGCAGAGGATTTCTTCATTGGGGATAAAGTTTTAAAGTGGGATTCCATAAGAGAAGATAGGGGAAAACATGGAAAACTTTATTTCTTATGGAGAGGACCATTTATCATTCAGACTGTACAAGGAAATAACACCTACTTTTTGAAAATCCTGGATGGTACAGAGGCAGATGATGGACCAGTCAATGGCAGAATGCTAAAGAATTATTTTGATCCACTTTGTTAAAAATACCAGCACTTTAATTTGTACATAGTAGTGTTTACTTTCTGCAGTTTATTACAGCAATAGGATAGGAAATAGGTTACAACAAATTTTGAGGAGAAGGCAAGGAATTGTGCCACCATTGGGTACTGCATTTTAAACCTATCAGAAGAAGCTAAAGAAGCATATTTGGGAGCCGTGAAAATGATGAGAAATAATCAAACAGAGTACCCAAAACAGAGCTGCAATTAATGAAATGAGTTCATGAGAAATATAGACATTGCAAAGGGACCATTTTGCAAACAACAAAGGAGAAATTTCAGAATACACCAAGAACTGAATATAAGGCCATCTGACCTACTATTCTTGACATTTCACTAGGAAAAGCCATCCCCAAGTGGAGCCATTGTTAGCTTCCTATACCAATAGGTTTCATTTTCCATGATTAACTGGAGAAGTGCCAAATATGTTCATCCTTTTCATGCTATAAAGGTTCCATATTTTGTAGAATTTCACTATGTATAGGTGGTTGACTCTTGCCACAGTTGATGAATAGCCAAACAGTTTAATCCTGGCTAGATCATGTTTGAATTTACTTGTCTTAGAATAGAGAATAAAGGTCTTCACAAACAGTTCAAGCTTGGCAGACAAGTAGTTAGGAAGAGAAGCAAAGGGTCTCAACAGCTTAATCTGAGCCCTGGAAGAGATAAGGGTAGACTTAGATAGGAGGACATCTAAAAGAAAAGAGAAGAATCAAGGTTTGCTAGTTCAAATGCACCCAATGAAAATGAAGAAGAAAATGTTAGGTATACTAGGTTGGGTAGGTAGTTTTGATGGTGTAGAAGCAGGCTGATGGGCAACTTGGTCCAATTGCAACAAGTTTTCATCTCATGAAAATCATAAGGTACCATGGCTAGGTGGCTACAAAATAAATGTAGCATGACTAATTCCACTCCCCATTTTTCAAACAAACCCTTACTAACATTCCCCACAAGGACAATGAGATCTGCTTATTGCTCTTAGTCCACTTCATCTCATACAAAAACTAAGTGAACATGTGTTTTCACTAGGTAAAACAAGCCACATTTCTTATGTAAAAAATCTTTATTCCATTTCGCCAAGTTTCCTAAACTTTATAGCTTGGAATCCTTTCATTCCCCCCATGCCTAAGTTTCACTCTATAAACTTAGCCTAATCCATACAAACCCATTCCACATAGTCATATTAACCTACTAACCCTATTATATCGCTCCTATGTATATTCCCCTCCCTTACTATGTATAAATACACACAATCCCTAAAAAATCTAATACTCTAACCCTTGGCTAACTATAGCAATATGTTAACATTTTGTCAGGAGTTATTGGTCCACCCGGGGCCAATAACAACCCTCCACATGCCCCATCAGGACTTGTTTAGCCTCTGGTTAAATAAACAGTCGAAAACCTGCCTTTTTACCCCCAAAACCCATTTAACCCAAAGTCGGAAATACACCGCAAACATTACAAAACCCTGAAATATTAAAGCGGGTCACCCATAGATAACTACCGCCACCTTCATTACCTGCCAGCCCTCCGATCATCATCGACAGATCCAACGGCGGTCGGCGATATCGGAAGCCCTAACATGCCGAACTTCAGTGTCCGAGGGATGGGTGATATTTCCGCCATACCGAGGACGCATGTCAAGCACCCGGCGTGTTCAGATCCCCCTCCCCTAATACCACTTTCCTCTAAAGGCAGTGCATGGAATACCACTTACCACCCCACCACCTCCCTACTGACGTCATGCCCACGTCATCCGATGACATCACTCCCGTTGTCGGCCACCTATCTGCTGACGTCACCTGACACGTCATCCACCACATCACCTGCCATGTCATCATCCGTACCCCGCTAAACGACAAAATGTCGTCATGTTGACGTCATCAGAAAAAAGCACACCAAACCTGCCAAAGTCAAAATTTCGGGTAAAAAGGGGTGAAAACATTATTTTTACCCATTTACCTTTGTTTTCTGTACACAACCTGTGCATGCGAATTTACGTGAAAAATAGCATTTTCACCATATAATTCTGCCACCCAGCAGTTCTTCTCCACAGCTCGTCCCCTCAGCTCACCTGGTCACTTGCAAATCGACCATTCTGTCGAGAAAACGGGCATTTACAAGAAATTGCTCCTGACACTGTTTTTATTGGATTTCACTGTAAAATTGCCCACATCACCTATAATTTGAAGAAGAACACTGTGTTGTTGCCAAAAATACCCACCATAACCTCTGTCTTGCCAAATTCACCATAAATCTGTACAGTGAGCTAAAATTGAGCTCGTTCAGCCCTGCAAATTCTCCAAGAAACCCCGAAGCTGCCTTTTGCCCACAATTGTCGCCCATTGTGCCAAAGAATCCCATAAGTGTTGTTTCTCCAGCTAATTTCAATCCACAGAGCTAAATTAAAGCCAACAAACTAGTTTCAACGGTGAAAATCTCAGACAAATCCACAGAGCCATTGTTTTGCCTATTTTGCTTACACAAAGCCAAAAATTTCCAATTTTAAAGGCAACAAAGTTTAGCCATGGAAGGTCTAGTAGCCTTGAACGTCACTCCTCTTAATGCACCCCATAAGGAATTGGAACGTTTGCCCTTAGCTGATAAAGACTATCTAATCCAAGACGTAGTAGGCTACCAAAACCATCTGCAAGTAGTCTCTGAGCTCAGAAAAAGTTACTTAAACCAAAATGATGTCTATATTTACCCTAGGGCAACCCCCTGCTGTCAAATACAACTATGCCAAATTTATTGCCAACAAGATACATGACCAATTGTTGAGGCTAGACAGGGAGGGAATCTTTAAATATTCATCTTATATCTATAATTTGTTCTTATATTATCAGCTAGATATCTTCCAATTCCCCATTAGAAAATTGAACCATAAAGGGGAAAGGAGGTCTGTGTTTTTTTGGACCCCAATCTTTCATGAAGTCCGCAGCTCTCCCTACTCTTATTGTGAGTTTATTGATAAGTTTGTATACCCAGTCTCTTCTCTCCTGATGAGAAATCCTCCTCCTAGACTGACACATGATATGCAAAAGATACTACAGCTCTCCAAAAACTATAAAATAGGTGACTGGTATTTTTACCATAATCACACTATTCTAAGGATATATGGTTGTGAGCTATGCCCCTACAAGCTGCCTAGATATGTGCCAATGAGACTATTTTCCTTGGAATATTTCAGGAAATTCATCAATTCAGATCTGAGTCACTTCCATAGCACAAAGAAAAAGGCCCGATTGAAACTCAGAGACCAGTTAGGCCCCTGTGTTATGAACAAGAAAGAGGGATGGAAGGATGTTGATGAAATATTGGGTCAAACACTTAGACTCAAGAGAAGCTTTTGGTGGGTACCCTATGACCCATATGGCTTTATAAATGCAAGAAGGGTAAAATATAGGTTGGCACCCTATGAACATTGCAGCATCCCTGACATAGAAAATTTTGCCAACCAAGATGAGTGGGTGGGGGGCACACTAGTTGAAGAGTTTACTAAGGAAGAGAAAATGGAACAAACTATGAAAAATCTGGCAAAAACTCTTGACTTAGATTCTTTTGGGCAGGTATCATTCAAAATACCACAGCAAACCAGGGAAAGCTCATCAACTGCTACAACTTCACAACAAGTTTCCCAGGAAAGGACTACACCAACAACAGGGACAACAAAGGGCAAGGAGTTAGTAGTTGCAGAGCAAGAAACAATGGAAGAACAGCCAACTACCTCAAAAGAGCACAGTCAAGGGAAAGCCCCTTCACTACAGGCACAAGCACTAGAAGTGTCAGCACTACAGACTCCTCTTCCTGAGGAGAGAAGTAAGAAAAGAGACCGAGAAGAGACCACACCTGCAAGTGGGTCAACGGAACAACAAGAGGCCAAAAGGCAAAGGGTAGATCCTCCTGAAGAGGATATTGTGGAAGAAATCACTGAAAGCACAAGAGGAGAGAGGGCCATTGGCCAACAGACTTCTGCTAGCTCTCACAGACAAGAAGTGGAGAGGCAGCATGGAATGGAAGTCTCCTCCTCAAGGTTACAAGCTAAGAAACGATCAGATATCAAACAATCATTTATGGAGATTAAGGCTCAAAATGAGTCATTAAGAATTCAGTTATATGATCAATTTCTCAAGATGACACCCTCCAAACAGCATAGACTAATGGCAGCTTATGACATCAAGGAGGAGAAAATGATCTTAAGTCATTTCAAGCCCAAGGTTCAGCAACCACAGTCTGCAACTGACTACATAAGGACCAATCTAGAGGTCCTTGCCAAAGATATATACCCAATGGACCAAATAGAATTGCACAAACAAACGGGTGAAATGGTCTATGCTACATTGGCAGACAAGGCAATGCTGGCCCACCAATTAAAAGAGTCATTGAGTAATACATCTTCTCAATTGGATTTGGAGAAGATCTCTTCTCTAGCCAAAGACAATAGAATAAAGACTCTAGAAGAAATAATTATTGAGTTGGGACATGATCCCAAGGATGCCAAGGGCATCAAAGCATTGATAAAGAAGAAGGAGGAAGATATTGCTGCCCTTAGAGAGCAATTGAAGCTGCCTGTCACCATGCATCACAATAGAACTAGCAAAATAAAAAGAAGAAGAGGATGTAATGGATTTGTTGATGAGAATGAATCAAAGGCTAATGCAGACAGAGAAAGAGTTGGAGAAAGCATTGCAAGCTAAGCAGGGAGAGTCAACCTCCTAGCCACCTGAAACAACTCCAACAATTGTCTCTTCTCCCTCCACAGACACAGTAGTAATCCCTCCCACTGAGCCAACTCTAACAACAGGTACAGCAACTACAGATGCTACATCAATAGCAACAACAGAGCCAGAGACCAGCATGAGGATGGAAGAAATGATAAAGGCAGTGAAAGAGCTAGAAGCTCAAATGTCAGAGCTCAAGAAGGCAAAATAAATACTAGCCAAGCTAGAGGTGAGCTATGACAAGTCAAAAATAACAGTGGCAGAGAAGACCAGAGAGGTGAAGGCCCTGGAGAACAAGGTGAAATCATTGGAAAAGGATCTCACCTTGCATAAACCTCTGGTAGACATTAAAATGATTTTGTGTACCAAGATTGGTCAGTCCATTACTAACCAATGGCTATCAATTCAAACAATCTATGAACAAATTGAATTGATAGGAAGGGAACAAGAGCAAATTCAAAGGGCCAAGGAATCATTGGGAAATATGCTTGAGCAGGCCAATAGGTTGATCCATTTTTTGAACACCCATACTAAAGAACAGCTAGCAGCTTTAGAGATCTTGGACACGACAAGTACCATTTTGATAGTGAAGAAGGTGCTAACAATGAGAAATTTTGTACAGACTTTGGAAAGGAAGTGCCAAGAGATGCAGGCAGACATTAATGCCTTCACGGAGAAATTCACAATCTTGCAGCAGAAGGGTCTACCCAGTTTACTAACAAGCAATCAAAAACTGTTATCACATCAACAATATGCTCACAGGGTAAACATGTGTGTAATAAATCAGATCATTTCATCATCCAGCACTTCAGAAGACACAGGATGTCCTTCCGAACAAAGTTTATATGACGAATTCGAAAATTTGCTTTTTATAGAACATGAAATAAATCATCTTTTTGAAGTCAAGACTAACTTTTACAGGTATACTGAGGCTGATGAAACACTTGTGAAACTACAAAGACATCAGTTGCCTATAGAACAGTGGTGGCAGAGTATGCTGGAAGTTTTACCTAGGTAATTTGGATCTTTTTGCCTATGTACACTTGGTCAAATAGTAAGACACGTGGAAAATATGAAGGAAGGAGCTCAAGTGAGGATTAGGACACATTAAAGATAAATTAAGAGCAGGTAAAAGGATCAGGATAGCAATGCAGGAATGAAAATTAAAGACACAACTACCAGCCGAATTCCTAGGTTGAAAAATCTAAAATATCTTGTCAGTTAAAGCAGCCACAATAACTCCTACCTTTATTTCTACATTTATTTCTCTAACTGAGTAGGTGAAGGAAGTTATTACTTCATATCTTATCCACAAGATATTTTGTAACTCTCTTTTTGTATAAATACCCCCCCAAGGAATGTATTCGGGGTTGGTGATTCTCCTCTTGGACTACTTGTAACTCTGATATTTCTTAATACAAAGGCGGTTGAAATTCATTGATGCTGGACCTTCTAAATGTGGATTTGATGATTTTGGGCTCTGCTACAGAATTCCTGTGTCTTTCTTTGGATCAATAAGTTATTCTAAACTGTGTTTTTGTGTTTTCTATGTTTGCAAATTTCCTATATGTTTCATAATCTTAACAACAGGGAAAATGAATAGCCTAGAACTTGTTTAAATACACTCTGTGTTCAATTCGTGTTGTTATTTATGTTTTCTTTAGAACTAGCATAAACAGAAATTCTTAGATGCTTCTGTTTCCACTAATTCTTTCAGTTTGAAAATTGCCAAGGAATTCTTCACTGCTCCTTGAAAATATTCATGCATCTTCCCTCTGCCACCATGATAAAGGATTCTTGACTGCCCTTTACCCCCTGGCACACATCCCATAAATTTCAAGATTTCAATATTGTTCCAAAACTGATTAGCTTGCTCTGTAGTATTGCCCTTTATCACATAAACACACTCAGCACTCCATCCTCATAAACTCCATTGCCCAATGAAATAAACTCTTTCAGACTTGCATCCTAACTCTATTTAAAATCACCATCCAAACAAATTTAAAACAAAACTCTGCACATTATAACTAGCATAAAAACTTCAAAAAACAAAGTTAAATGATAAAGAGAGAGCCCTCTCTAGATGCAGTTTGGCTAGAAATTGCATCTAAAATATTGTTTAGTGGTTACCTCGGCCGTATTCCCTTTTCTCACAAGTTATGGGGAACAACTTGAGTGATAACACTTTCCATAATATTTAATGTATCTGAAATCTGAATGCTATAATATGGAATTATATCTCAGAATTTGCTTCATTACACTTTGTTATAACTATTATGAATTTTAATGTTTTCTGCACATTATCTAAATGAAGGAATTCTTAGTTGCTCCTTAGTCTAGGTAGTTTTCCTTTGATCTATAATAAAGGATTCTTAATTGCCCTTTTCTCATTATTATCTTTTGTTCCTCATTTTGATCCCAGTTTGAGGATTCTTAAGTGCCCTCTCACCCTGGTTAAGATCATTTCACCCATTTTACCTAAAGACTTGTGCTTCACTCTGCTAGCTTGCCCTTTAAACACTCCCTTTAATGAGTTAATTCCATTTCTACTACCCTTCCTTAACTCCATAGCCCAATGGTCCAGAGACTTCATTCTATCCATCTGTTTTAAGGATTTCACCATCCAACATTCAATACAAATCCAAAACCCCCTGAACTTTAAGAACTAGCCTAAAATCCCAGCAAACAAAGCTAAATCACATAGAGAGAGCCCTCTCTGAGTCATAGGTTGGCTAGAGCCTATACTTAAAAGATTGATTTGTGGTTACCTCGATATTTCCCTTCTTCTGATAACTTCTAAGGAAAATTCTGAGTGATAACACATCCAACATCATTTTTGAAAATCCATCTATTTCACTCCACTATAAGCATTACACATTCATTCAACCACCTTTCATTGAGAAAATGATCCCATCATATCCAGTCAGAGCCACTACCTAAACGCAAAAGGAGTTGCCTTAAGGTCTAGAATGGGTGGTTTACCCCCAGGTTTATGCAGCAATTTTCAAGGCCTCAACACTACCTTATGTACAATGACAAGCTACTCATAGAGTTTCCTCATGGTTTCTCTGAGTTTCAATACTTCACCGAGTATCGCAACTCTCATTTTTGCCAGTTAAATCTATGCGGAAATGGTGTTCTGTGTTGCTGTGTGGAGCTATTATACCTCTTACCTAATAGCCTATAAGTTTTGTGCCAATTGTTTATTCTCAACCATCAAATAATATGATTTCCCTTGCTTCTCCTCCGAAAGCCAAGTTGGCTTCAATAATGGCAAGGGGATTCTTCATGCTATCCGCCACTATCACCCTTCCTTTAATGAATGCAAGTGATGCGATTTCATCTGGAAAATGATTCTTATGTGATTGTACAATATTCCTCTGTAGTTAATTGTAAAAAAAATGTATGTGTCCATAACCAGATCATCATCAAGAGGAGAAAATTCCCCTTCCTTGCTCAGAGCTAACTCTGCTGTTGGAGGTGGCGGAGAATGAAAAGTGACCTATTGTTCACTCGACATCAGGTCGACATCTTGACTTTGTAGCTTTGCTTCCTCCTCCATGTCTTCAATCTCTCCTCTTCCTCTACTGTTGGTTGGTTCTATTCTTGCTCTTGAGCTTGCTTTTGCATTGTTTGTTTTTCTATTGCACCTTGTCTTTCTTCTTCTTCCTTCTTTATCTTCTCTTCTTTTTATTTCTTCTGCTTTTCTTCGTTCATTGTCCTCCATTATTCTTCTCTTTTCCTTCTTTCTTCTCTCTTCATCCTTTGTTTACTCTTTGCCTCAATTGCTAAAGCCACTTTCATAACAAGTGGATTCACCTTCATCTTGCAACTTCTTTCACCACCTGCACTGTGATAAACCTTTCTCTTTTCCTTATCCTACATGGGGATCCTCCCTTCTACTAGCATTGCCTCTAGAGTTGCTTCCTTTTGCAGAGTGACCTGTAAATTTATTGCTAAATTAACTGGCTCGCAAGGTTTGGAGTAATTATAGAAATTATTCCATGGATTGATCTAAAAATCACTCGTGAGTGATCTCAGTTAAATAAATAATGAATGAAGGTATTACAGACTCATTTAATGGTGTGTGTCTATGTTATTTTAGGCAATGGATCAATCATATTGCAAAATGAACAGACACTGGAAGAATGGAAAACAGTAAGAGAAACGCAGTAAGAAAAGACAAGAACACAACAGATTTAATAAGGAGTTCACCCTACTCTCAAAGGCTACATCTCCAGTCCAACTTTCAGTGGTGGCCTTGTTTTATTATCTCTTTAAAGCAGAGATTTACAATGAGGAGCTCAATTTGAGTCTCCTGAAATAGATAATGCTTGGTAGGGTGGTTCTTGGATTCCCCAAGCCACTAGAGTGCAAAGACTCTTTTCCATTCCAAGTCTTGACCTCTCTAGTCTTTAATAGGAGGAGCCCAATGTGGTGCTCAATTCCCAATAGATCCTCACAGGGATTGCTTGAACCTCTCAAGCCATCTGTCTACTCAATGTTGCCTTAGGTCATCTCGGCTCTCTATTTTCTGCTTCTTGCTTCACTATATTTTCTTCACTCTCGCTCTCTCTGTCTTCGTGTTCTGTTCTCTATCTGTTCATAGCTTAAAGCCAATTTGTCCTTAACTGTTTGCTTTCTCTTCCACCCCTTTGGATCACCTGTTGTTGTTCATTTGGAGTTCCCTGCCTCTGCGTCATCACCAATGTCCACAGGGAGGTGGCCACTTGTCCTTTCACGAACTACACCAGCTCTTCCTCAATGGTTCAGTATTTCAGTTACAGTATGGAATGACTCATCCGCCAACTCAGAGGTCAAATCCGACTTCATAATTTTATATGCCACGACTTAATTCACCTGTCAAATCTGGTTTCTCCATTGAGCATAATCTCCGTTGTCATATTTGGAGCCCCGAGATCCTATGGTGTTCGCTCATTTCACGCGGTTGACTTGCTTGACCATTAGCATGTGATGAGAGGCGGTTTTCTCTCTCATCCACTAGACACACATCATGCGCTAAATGGAATTGCTCATTTTCTACCACATCCGCTTACCGCCTAAGGATGCCTCCGATATACCGTCGGTTTTCGAGTGCAGGACCTGCCTTTTGCCTTAGCGCTTTCCCTATGGTTTCCCGGCTTCCCATGCAACTGAGTACTTTGGGGCTTTTCCTTCTCGAGGGGTTTTGCCCAGTGAAGCACTAATCGTGCATCAAAAATGGCCTCCATTTCCTGATCCAGGCTTCCCAACTGCCAGTTTTGCCTAATGCATGGTCTCCATGGGCCTCGGTCAGTGCGCTTTGACTGAGGTCCTCGTCGATCCTTGCTGGCTACAAACTTCCACTGTCTAGAGGTCTTCCTGATCGCTCTTTGTTCATGAATTTTGAAGTCTATCCTAATTTGATACAGTCATGGCACTTTGATAATTTTTCATGGATCCAATTCAGATCATGGCCTTCCCACTTAAAAGCTTTTGGACCACCAAAAGTTTGTTTTCAAGCATCGACTAAGTGAGGGTACAATTATCTCACTTGTCCAATATCTATCCACTTTGCACTGCTTGGCTTTGAACCCTTGAGCCCTACTCTGAGGTACTCAATGTCCCCTCTGTGCGTCATCCTCACCTTCTTGTCCAGAACTGTGTCTTCCTACAATTCATTAAGATATTCAGGTAGCAAGTCATCAATAGAATGAAATTGACTCTACTCTTTGAGATCCTCAATTAGTGAAGGTTCAAACAATCTCAAGCAATCTACATTTACAACTAAGTAGATGTGCATGTAACCTAGTAGATCAAGACGAAAAGCATTCTCAAGGGTCCATACCTGATAGGCTTTAGCTTTTTACCTTCACCTTGGATCCTGTCCTTGCTGATATACAGCGAAAATTGGTCACAAACTTGGAAACTATGCTCCATCTGATGCTTGTCATGCCTTGCCTTATATTTGTCTTGGCTCTTTTCTAGCTATTCCTGTACTACCTGGTGGATCTCTTGGATTTGTTTAATGAACCTAGTTGCCCTGTCCACATCACTGTGTCCCTGAACTGTGGTGTCTTTACCAAAGACAAAATCCAAAGGAGACCTTGGTGTGAATCCAAAACAGGTCTCAAAAGGAGATCTCTATGTAGAATAATGTTTTGCTATGTTCTAAGCATGCTGCACATAACACAAATGTTCATCCAAAAGCTTAGGATGCTTGCTGCAATATCCCCTGAGTAACTAGATCACTGTTTTGTTAACTACTTCTATCTAGCCATCAAATTATGGATGAAAAGTTGTTCTTTTCTTTAGTTTGGTGTCCATCGGTTCCCATAGACTTCACCAAAACTGCCCCACAAATTGGGTGTCTCGATCAGATACAATGGAAGTGGATACTCCAAAAGGAATCCATACATGTTCAAAAAAAAGTTTTGCAATTTGTTCAGTTGTAATCTATTTATTACAAGGTATCAAAATACACATTTTGTTGAACCTATCCACAACAACATACAGATAATCATGACCTTTACTAGATTTAGGCAGTCCTCCAACAAAATCCATGGAAACACTTTCCCAGGGGTGAGAAGGAACTGATAATGGAGTGTACAAGCCTAGTTTTCTATCTTTGGGCTTGCTTTTAGCACACATAGTACATCCTTTTACATATCTAGAAATTGTCTCGTTCATTTTTGGCCAATTATCTTTACTCTTTCAGTTTGTGGAATCCATAACTTCCCACAATGGTACAAGAGTCAGTCCTTTACATGATAATCCAATTCTTCTACTTCTTTTCCTTGACTTAAGGTTGCATATACATCTTTAAAGTCTATATCTTGAGCATATTGTTCAATGTAACTCTCATGTAATACAAAATTATGCTTAAGTATAGTTGATGCATTTATAATGGGTCTAGATAACATGTCAGCAACTTTATTATGTATGCCCTTTTTATACCTGATGACTAGATGAAACTGTTGTAGAAAGCCCATCCATCTATACTGTCTTGATTACTACAACTCAGTTTAGGAGTGTAGATATTGAAGTGGTTGATGATCAGTATGTCTTACTATCTCTTTGCCCATTAAGTAATGTTTCCACTTTTTCACACTCTATACTAATGCATACAATTCTTTATCATATGTAGGATAGTTAAGTACTGCAGAATTAAATGTCTTAGAATGATAACATATGGGTTTACCATGCTATGACAACAATGCTCCCATGGCATAGTCACTGGCATCCGTTTGGATCTCAAATGGTCTTCGAAGATCAAGCAGTGCTAGTATAGGTGTTGTACTAATCTTTTCTTTCAAGGTGTTGAAGGCTTTCTACTACTTGCCTCCCCACTGAAACACCTTGTTCAACCCTGTTAAAGCATGTAAGGGAGCTACAATTAAGGAAAAGCTAGAATTGAACTTCCTCCAATATTGTGCTGCCCCTAAGAAGCTTCTAACTTCTGTAGCGGATTTGGGTTTAGGCCAGTTTATAATGATTGCCACCTTAGAGGGATCTATCTTCAATTCACCACCCACTACTCTATGACCCAAATAATTCAGAGATTTTTTGTTGAATTCACATTTTGAGAGTTTAACATGAAGTTTTTCTCTTTTCAAAACATCTAGTGTTTGCTTAACATGCTTTAAGTGTTCTTCCCATGTTTTGCTAAAAATCAAAATGTCATCCAGATACACAATAACAAAATCATCAAGAAAAGGTCTAAGTACATCATTCATTAATCTCATGAAAGAAGCAGGAGAATTAGTTAAGCCAAAAGGCATAACCAACCACTCATACAATCCTTGCACTGTTTTGAAATTAGTCTTCCATGCATCTTGTTCTGCAACTCTGACCTAATGGTATCCACTATACAAGTCTAGCTTGGAGAAATAAACAGCTTCTTTCAGTTGATCTAAAAGTTCATCTATGCGAGGAAGGGGATAACGACTTTTTATTGTTATCTTATTCAGTTCTCAGTAGTCCATGCACATTCTCCACGAGCCATCTTTCTTTCTCACCAAAATGATTGGTGACCCACATGGTGATGTGCTAGGTCTGATGAACCCTTTCTTGAGCAACTGCTGCACCTGCTTCTTGATTTCAGCATTCTCTAAAGCGGACAACTTGTACATTCCAATGTTAGGCAATGGAGCATCTTGCTGCAAAATAATATCATGCACTATTTCCTTTTTGGGTGGCAGACCTTTAGGTTCTTGAAATAAGATATCATACTCTAAAACAACATTTTCTAAATCAGCTTGTTGTTTAGCATTACAGCCCTCAAATACATTGGTTTTATCAGGTTTATTTTCCTTTACAACCATCAGTAAGAATTGTTTGCATGAATTTATCATTCGTTTCATCTGCCCTAAGTTTATGAGATTATAATTATTCTTGAGCTTATGAGCTCTTACAAAGTATTTGATTCCATGTTTAACAAGTAGATACTTGTTCTCAGCTCTATAGAAAATAGCTTCTCTATCATACAAGTAAGGACTTCCTAAAACAATTCCGCATATGTCCAAAGGAATTATGTCCAACTCAACCTCATCTACAAATGTTGACCCAAAAGAAAACTTGAGTTTATATTGTCTAGTCACTTGTAGTTGTGCTTTATCATTCAACCATCCTAATGGGTATGGTTTCTTGTGAGGTGTAGTTACTAATCCCATCTTCTTTACAATTGTTTCAGAAATCAAATTTACTTGTGAGCCACTATCAAAAAAAGTATCAATCTTTTGATGCTTGGAAATAACTTGAATATGGAAAAGCTCGTGTCTTTTTCTCTCATTTTCTTTATCAATAGTAGATTGTGCAGAATTACTAGTAGATGCTTCAAAATTTTACTTCTTATACATGTGGTTGTAATGGTTGTTTCATCTCTTAAGTCTGACCCCAAATCTTTCTAAATAGCTACAGCAGTCTTCTTCTTCTTTCCCTCGAACTTCTTAGGTCTCAGGTCTGGATGCAAAATCCAACAATGCTTATCATTATTCCCATCCTTTTTATAGTGAGTGCATGAAGCCTTGCTTTTCTATGCAATGCTAGCCTTCCTAGCTTTCCATTTCTACTTTCTTTTCTGCTTATTTTTGCTTGCAGTGGGTTGGGATGATCCCCCAACTTCTAGACTTCCATTGTTTCATCTAGCTTCTAAATGAGTAATTTGTACAGATACCTGATCTATACTAGTGGGATAAACATGAGGATAGTGTGCCTCATGTAGCTGTATAGACCACTAATGTACTTCAACAGAATGTCAGGTGAGTCTAATGAGATTCCTAGAATCAATGCTTTCTTTCTAAATTCTTGAGTGTACCCTTGCACACTTTGCCCTTTCAACTGTCGAAGAGTTTGCCAACTCATCATGGCTTGCTGCATGTAGGCCAATGGACAGAATTGTTTTTTGATTGTAGAAACAAATTCACTCCAGACAGAGATAGTCTTACCATGTCTTCTCATGTCAGCTTGCATCCTACCTTCCCACCAAAACAAGGTAGTGCCTCCAAGGCGTAGACTTGCCAGCTAAATCTTGCTCTTGTCTGAATTGATATTCTGCACTTTGGAATAAACATCAATTTGTCTACTCCAACTATCCAACTTTTCTACATTCAACTCTCCATCATATATAGGTAAATAAAATTTAACATCTAGTTTGATCAAAGATGCTTTCTTTTTAGGGCTATAAGGAGGTGTGAGAAAGCTTTCTTCTTTCCCTTTTCCTTTTGAGTGGTCATGGGAGTGTGACTCATCTTCTCCTCTATCTTGTTTAGAGCCTAATGAATCTTCATCCTTATGTTTTCTAAAGTCCTTATACATTTCTTATACCATGGACTTTATGGCTAGGAAACTATTTATGAATTGAGGTTTTGGCCCCATAGAACCTTCTTCTAACATTGTCTTCCAAGGATAGACTCTCCCAATTTCAGGATTAGTTTCAACCAACTCTCCTTCTCCTAATTTGAGCTTTGATATAGTTAGCATTCAACAACTAAACCAACACACGCTTGTCTAACCTTAACAGCCCAAAGCTCTGATACCACTTGATTTGAAAATCACTCGTGAGTAATCTCAGTTAAATAAATAATGAATGAAGGTATTACAGACTCATGTGTTGGTGTGGGTCTATGTTATTTTAGGCACAGATTGATCATATTGTAAAATACACAGACACAGGAAGAATGGAAAACAGTAAGAGAAACGTAATAAGAAAAGACAAGAACACAACAAATTTAATAAGGAGTTCACCCTATTCTCCAAGGCTACGTCTCCGGTCCAACTTTCAGTGGTGGCCTTCTTTTATTGTGTCTTTAAAGTAGAGATTTACAATGAGGAGCTCAAATTGAGTCTCCTAAAACAGATAATGCTTGGTAGGGTGGTTCTTGGATTCCCCAAGCCACTAGAGTGCATAGATCTTTTCCTTTCAAAGTCTTGACCTCTCTAGTCTTTAATAGGAGGAGCCCAATGTGGTGCCCAATTCCCGACAGATCCTCACAGGGATTTCTTAAACCTCTCAAGCCTTTTGTCTGCTTGATGCTGCCTTAGGTCAGCTTGGCTCTCTGTTTTCTGATTCTTGCTTCACTGTATTTTCTTCGCTCTTACTCTCTTTGTCTTCATGTTCTGTTCTCTGTCTATTCATGGCTTAAAGCCAATTTGTCCTTTGTTGTTTGCTTCCTCTTCCGCCCTTTTGGATCACCTATTGTTGTTCATTTGGAGTTCCCTGCATCTGCATCATTGCCAACATCCACAGGGAGGTGGCCACTTGTCCTCTCATGAACTATGCCAGCTCTTCCTCAATGGTTCGGTATTTCAGTTACACTGTGGAATGACTCATCTGCCAACTTGGTGGTCAAATCAGACTTTAGAATTTTATATGCCATGGCTTAATTCCCCTGTCAAATCTAGTTTCTCCATTAGGCACAATCTCCGTCATCAAATCTAGAGCCGCTAGATCCTATGGTGTTCACTTATTTCCTGTGGTTTACTTGCTCAATCATTAGCGTGCGATGAGAGGCGGTTTTCTCTCTCATCCGTTGGACACACGTTATGCACTGAATGGAATCGCTCGTTTTCTGCCAAATCCGCTTACTGCCCAAGGATGCCTCTGATATATCGCCGGTTTTGGATCACGGGACTCGCCTTTCGCCTTAGTTCTTTCCCTACAGTTTCCCAGCTTCCCATGCGACCGAGCACTTCAAGGCTTTTTCTTCTCGAGGGGTTTTGCCCAGCGATGCGCTAATTGCGCATCAAAAATGGCTTCTATTTCCCGATTCAGGCTTCCCAACTGCCAATTTTTCTTCCTACGTGATCTGCATGGGCCTCGGTCAGCGCACTTTGAACAAGGTCCTCGTTGTTCCTTGCTGTCTACAAACTGCCACTGTCCAGAGGTCTTCCTGATCGCTCTTTGTTCATGAATTTTGAAGTCTGTCCTGATTTGATAGTCATAGCACTTTGATAATTTTTCATTGATCCAATTTAGATCATGGATCCTCCTCAAGCCAATGAAATTTCCCACTTAGCCAATTATATTGTATTCTCACATAGTGGTATTTGAAAATACCATGAGGATAGTACAAATTAAAGTATCAGATACCAAATGCAAATTTCTCTATCGCCTTTCCTTCGATGTCCACAACTTTGAGATTCTTGATCTCCTACGATCCAACCTACATAGGAAGAGTTGGCCATGGTGATTTCTACTTCTTGTACAAGGTTGATGAAAACCCTTTGGAGAGATGATATGAAACTTATTGCGCCACAAGCTTGTCAGTGGCATACCTTGGCAAAAGTTACGGTGACTTATGACCATCAAACATTCCAAGGAAGGTGTCATCTAGTGAGGCAAACCAATATGTGATCTCTAATATTGCCTCCATTTCTCCATGTGACATACAAGGTGGTTCTTCCTCAAAGATCAACTTGTATAGTGGAATGACGAAGTGGTTAGTTAAATTCTCTGTGACTCATCAATGGCTGCAATTCGAGAGAAATATATAATAGATGTACACATTGGGGTCATGTGGTGTCCAAGTCCAGTCCATGCTAGGAAACAAATTAAGTGCATAGATTGCATCCAGTAAGTATGCAGACATATAGAACCTTGGTGGCCCACCCTTGGGAGCATTCCAGGCATGTGCTACATGGGTTGTCAATTGTTAAGCCAAAAAATCTAGCTAGTTGAACGACTTCCCCTCATTCACAGTCTAGCTTAATAAGACTTCCCACCCTTCGAGAAAGGTATCCATGCTCTGTTGACCGTAGATTCTACAAGATAAGATAACCAGGAGCTAGTGGGCCCTTAGTGAAAGACCTTTTCTTGTATGAATGGGTATGAGTTTATCGAAACTTTGATGTCTCTTTCACTCAGCCTTTAACAATGTCTCTCATACTCACATAGGTGTTGGTGGCATCGAATTATGAGTCCATGAGTGTTTTTGGATCGAGAAAATGATACATAAGCTCATAATATTCCACAAGAAAAGCAACAAGCTTATGTTCATTGGCATTGTTCAAGGCCATGGTTTTCACATCAATATATGAAACAATCCTATTGATGACATCTACACATGGGAAGGTTGGATATATGCATGCAACCCTGTATAGTCCTAACGGTTGAACACTAGGATATACCTATCCGTCATCTATATCTTTCTTGAAGCTCTTTGTTAAGAAAGCTTCATTAACTTTCTTCCATGTTAGATCTCACTCCTTTTACACAAACAATTGAGTGTTCGCATACACTAGAAAGTTAACTAGATTTTCTCAACTGCTTCCCCGCAAGTGATTTCAATGAATGTTGGAGAGAAGTGATTAACAACTATGGTACCTGCTAGAAATAAAAGGCACTCGTGGAAAGAAAACAAAAGATTTTGCAAATATACCTTCAAAGAAAGATCAAGCAGCAAACACATGATCTGATAAGCAAGATTGTGCAATTATGTTAATCAAGTGATGGAGACTACCTATGGAATTGCATATTGTGTAGTCCCAATAGTCAAGGGTGCAACCTGAGGCTTGATACTTTGCAATGCATAGTTTAGCATGGAAAATAATTGTGAGAGACTGCACATTGCACAGCCTCAATGGCCAAGGTTGAAGACTGAGCCCTGGAACTACAAAATTCGCAATTGTGCTAGCCTATACTTCACATTGTTGTTGGCATTATGGCACAGGTTTGGAGCTATGGAATAGGTGTTGTCCTTGATGGAAACTATCTTTGGTAATAGATCTTAGTTCAGGCTCTCAGAAAGAAGAAAAAGACATATACGCAGGTTCATCTAGATGAAGACGCGTATACACGCGGGTTATACATTACAAAAGCGCATACATGTTGGGGATCATACTCTTGGTCCATGGTAGTTAGTCCTTGGGATTTGAACCTATGTTTTGGACCTTGGCGACTTGTCAAGTGTGTTGATCCCTAGTTTTGGGTTCATGGTATTGAAATGTTATGGTTTTGGACCATGGTATTGTGGAAGGCCTAAGGTTATAAAAGAGGAAGGAGATCTTGTGACAAATTATCATCTGAATTATTATTGAAGATCTGATAAAGTGCTAGGTCTAGTATATTGGTAATTGGGTTATGATGCAGATCTGGATCTGAATGAAGGAGGAACCTTAGCGCAAAAAGAAGGATAAGTTCTATTGATGGGTCATAATCTTTAAGCTTGAATGATAGTATCTTTGTATGATTTTGATCTGGTAGATGTGGCGCTTTCTTGATCTACAAGTCTGACAATCAGGGTTAATTAATGATTGAATATCTGAAAGAGTGAATTATCCTTTATAGATATGTACGTAGGTTCAGTAAAGCAAAGGCGCATATACACTCAAGTTATGTGAAGTAAAGAAGCGTATACGCAGGTTGTTCCATACGCAGAAGTGTATGCACGCTAGTTTCAGGCTGTTGAAATAGCGTATATACTCTAAATTGTGATCTAGCTGCTTCTGTATATTGCTGTTGTGTTCTGGGTTCTGTTTTCTAGTGTGTGATTTCTGGTACTGTGTTTTAGGTACAGCTGTCAGAGAAGTATCTACTTGATTCAGATCTAATTGGTGAAAAGGAGATTGGTTGATGGAGAAATTCTTGATGATTGATTGATGTTCATGGATCTAGTCTGAAAATTTATGAAATGTGGTCCCTGGAAGAAAGAGAAGGTTGTAGCCTTCATAGGCCAGCACCTACGTACTAGTATCTTGGCCAGTACAAGAGCTAAAGGGGGTTGTAGCTCCCTTCCAAGTGAAGTTGGAGAACGAGAGAGGATTGTAGCTCTCTGGAGGTTGCAGCCTACGTACTGGTGAAGGACTGCACCAGTACATTGTAAAAGAAGTTTCTAATTAAAGAAGATAGAGACAAATTGCAGCAGGTGGTTTTCACCCACATTAGGTTTCCACCTTATATCTTGTGTTCTTGTGTGTGATTGTCTTTCTGCTCTGTTTTAATGTCTCTAGTTACTGGTTATTTGATTCTGCATCACAGATTAACAATCATCATCAGAAAGATAAAGTAAATTAAAAGTTTTCTTTGTATATGTGGGTTTCCTTCTGCATAATTGCGTATATACGCGGGTTTAACTAACTGAAGTAGCGTATACAATTTATTTTTGAAAAAGGAATATTTGACTTGATAATACTGATTCACCCCCCCCTCTCAGTATTATTTCCAACAATTGGTATCAGAGCAGGTCCCTCTGAAGAAGCTTGATCGCTTGAAGGAAGATCTTTCATCATGAGCAACTACGAGAGGGAAGCATCAATCAGACCACCGGTTTTTGATGGAACAAACTTCGTATACTGGAAGGTTAGAGTTACTGCCTATCTTTAATCTCTGGATACTGAAGTCTAGGATATCATAGATACAGGGTATACTTTTCCATCATCGACTCCCACAGATCCGGTTGAGAAGAAGAAATATGAAACGAATGTAAATGCGGTCAATACTCTATTGGGATGTCTATCACAGTTTGAATTTTTCAAATTCATGTAGTATAAATCCGCTAAGGAAATATGGGACAAGATTGTTCTGAGCTATGAAGGAGATGATCAGGTAAAGCGAGAAAAACTTCAAACCCTCAGAATTCAATATGAAAATCTCACAATGTACAATGATGAAAGTGTGGCCAACTATTTTCTTCGTGTAGATGAGATTGTTAATTGTATGAAAAATTTGGGTGAAGAAGTAAAAGAGGCTGTTGTGGTTGAAAAATTTCTAAGATCTTTGTCCCCTAGGTTTGAATCTAATGTTTTTGCAATAGACGAAAAGGAGAATCTTCAAAACCTTAAAATGTCACAGTTGCATGGGATTCTAACTGCTTATGAAATGAGGAAAGGAGGACCATCAGATAGGAGAGAAGTTGCCTACAAAGCTTCTGGCAAAGGAGACTACTATGAGTCTAGACACATATCAGAAGAAGAAGAATCGAATTTTGTCAAAAATATTCAACGGGGCACTGGACGATTCCGAGGTAAGTTACCATTTAAATGCTTTGCTTGTGGAAGAGTAGGTCACTATGATGCCAAATGTCCTCACAAGGATAAGATTGACAAGGGGAAAGTACCTGTTAGATGGAACAAGAAACAGAATGCAAATAAGAAAAGCTATTACACTCATGAAGATAGTGATGGACTCTCAAATAGCGATGAAGATGAATGAGGTAATCACTATAAACTTCTAATGGCTTTTGAAGATGATGATTACGTGGATGCTATAGATGTAGATGGATTTTATGAAGATATTTCTAGACTCAAAATATGTTTAGAAGAAAATAATATGATCATTGATACTCTGCAATTTCAACTTGATGAAAAAGAAAAATCTCTTGAGAAGTTAGAATGTGAAATTGTTGGTCTTAGGAAAGAAATTGAGAAAACAAAGGCCCTTAATCTTAAATTTGTTAAAGGATCTGAAACTCTGGATGAGATTATCAGTGTACAGTGTTCCCCTCTAATCAAGACAAGTCTGGGGTATAATGGAGAAGCATCTCAAGCTTCCAACTCCAAAAGTTATCTTGATGCAGCAAGAAGGAGTGAGAAAAGGCCTAATAGAAATCATCAGGTAAATCAGGGACAGCCTTCCTCAAGGACAAACAAAGACTATCAAGAAAATTGAGGGCATGCTACCTTAAGGACAAACAGAAGCAACAACTAGCCACAGGTAAAATATTCCCAATTCTCTTCAAGAATGGATGGTGGTAGAAACTACAATCGGTTAGATGATAGTCGCAAGAATTTCTTCAACGGCCAATGTTTCTCTTGCCATAAATTTGGTCACAAAGTAGCTCAATGTGTTGCCTATAAGACAATCATGACTAGAGAAGCTCAAAAACAAAGAAGTATGCCTGCAATCACGAAGAGGACCTATAACAACTTTTCCACCCTTGAAAGTGAAATTGAATGTTCTATTTGTAATAATTTTGGTCATGCAGATTCTGAATGCAGGAGCAGGTTTTGGAAAACAACTCAGAAGGAACAAACCTCAAGTGCCAAAACATGGAGAATAAAGGAACCGCAACCAGAGAGATGTGGGATAGCTTTATATGCAGAAGGACAGGAAAATCAATGGTACATCGACAGCGGATGTTCAAATCATATGACAAGTGATAAAGAAAAACTTGAATCATATACTGCTTTAGAAAAGGGAAAGAAAGTTTCTTTTGGAAATGATACCCCTGCAGCCATAAAAGGAAAAGGCATTGCTCAGTTGAAAGAAAAGGTCAAAGCTAGAAACATTTTATATGTTGATGGCTTGAAGCATAATCTATTAAGTGTCAGTCAGATGTGTGATAATGGACTCGAGGTGATATTTTCATCAGATGGGTGTAGTGTTCGTGATCTTGATACAGGAGAAACAGTTATCAAAGGCAAAAGAACTCCAAATAATCTATACATATTTGAAGAAGGAGAACAACAATGTTATTTGAGCAAGAATGATGAACACCGGTTATGGCACCAAAGGTTGGGGCATCTAAGCTTTTCACAAATAAGGAAAGCATGCAAATACTAGGCAGTTCGTGGTCTTCTAAACATCAAAATTCCAGACAACACCATATGAAAATCATGTCAGTTTGGGAAGCAAACCAGAACTAACTTCCCCGAGAAGGAAGGATCAGCCAGCAGGCCTCTTGAGCTAGTTCATACAAATGTATGCAGTCCATTGAGGACAAGGTCACCTCAAGGAGAAGAATACCTTATATTATTCATTGACGACTTCTCCTGGATGGTTTGGTTAGGACTTATGAAGCACAAGGACGAAGCATTCGAAAAATTCAAATCCTTCAAAGCCTTGGTTGAGAATGAATCATATTACAAAATTAAGTGCCTCAGGTCCGACAAAGGTGGGGAGTTTACCTCAAATGAATTTTTTGATTTACGTGAAGAACATGGAATAAGAAGGGAATTCTCTACATCTAGGACTCCTCAGCAAAATGGAGTGGTGGAAAGGATGAACAGATGGTCCAACAAATGGCTCGTGCTATGCTTGATGAGTCTGGTACTCCCACAACCTTCTGGGGTGAAGTTGCATATGTTGCGGTTGTTATTCTCAACAAAAAAAATGTCCGAGTGAACAACACTCAAACTCCGCATGAAGCTCTGGTATGGTGAGACTCCTTCGGTAAAGCATTTCAAAATATTTGGGAGCAAATGCTATATTAAGAATACTGATGAACAGCTTGGAAAACTTGAACCCAGAGCAGAAGAAGGCATTCTTCTTGGTTATTCTCCCTACAGTAAAGCATATAAGTGTTATAATAAAAGACTTGGAAGAATTGTTGACAGCATTGATGTAGTGGTTGGTGAAAAAGGATACATCCCTAGGCAAGTGAATCATGATGATATCGAAGAGGATGAAGACTATTCTCCAAATCAGACTAATGATGAAGAAGAGACCCATGAAGAAGAAACCCATGAGGAGACAGAGGAACAGATAAGGATAGAAGAAAAGACTCCTTCTAGGTATGTTCAAAAGAATCATCAAGAATCACAAATTTTGGGGCAAAAGGAGGCTAGCATACAAACAACAAGAACAATTGCAGAATCTTCAAGCTATTTGGCAGTACTCTCCTCTATTGAACCAAAAAATGTAACAGAAGCTTGCAAAGATGAATGTTGGGTCAAGGCAATGGATGAAGAACTTGAGAAGATTGAAAAGAACAACACTTGGGAGTTGGTTCCTAGACCAAAATATAAGAATGTCATAGGGACAAAATGGATCTTCAAGAACAAGCTGAATGAAAATGGGGATGTTATTAGAAACAAGGCCAGACTTGTTTGTAAAGGGTATGCTCAACAAGAAGGAATAGACTTTGAAGAAACTTTTGCTCCTCTTGCTAGACTTGAGGCCAACAGAATGTTCCTTGCTCTCTCAAGCTTTCAGAAGTTCAAAGTTTTTCAAATGGACATGAAATCAGCCTTTCTGAATGGGGACTTAGAAGAAGAAGTGTACATTAAGCAACTAGATGGTTTCATCCTTGGGAATGATCCAAATCTTGTATGCAGACTAAAAAAGGCTCTCTATGGTCTTAAACAGGCTCCAAGGGCTTGGTACTATTGTTTGGACAAGTATCTTCATCAACAAGGCTTTTCAAAAGGATCAGCAAATAACAATATTTATATCAAAATAGAAAATAACAAATTGCTAATACTTGTTGTGTATGTAGATGATATTATCTTTGGCAGCAATGAAGAAGCTATGAGTCAAAGCTTTGCCTTGGTGATGTAGAAAGAATTCGAAATGTCTTTACTTGGAGAACTGACATACTTTCTTGGATTGCAAATGCAACAAAATGAAGGAGGGATATTCTTGTCTCAAACCAAGTATCTCAAGCAGATTTTGAAGGAATATGGCATGGAAGATGCAAAGCCAGTATGTACCCCAATGGTCACAGGATGCAGCCTCAGTGCAAATGATGAATCAGCAGTAGTGCATCAACCAACCTACAGGTCTATGATTGGAAGTCTACTTTATTTGACAGGTACTCGACCAGACATCATGTATGCAGTGGGAATAGTTGGAAGATTTCAGGCTAATCCAAAGGAAACTCATCTTCAGGCAGTGAAGAGAATCTTTAAGTACCTTCAAGAAACTCAAAACTATGGCTTATGGTATCCTAAAGATACAAATCTCACACTTCATGCTTATACAGATGCAGATTGGGCCGGAAGCATGGATGACAGGAAGAGAAAAAGTGGTGGTGCATTCTTTATGGGTTCCAGATTAGTATCTTGGTTCAGCAAGAAACAGAGTTCGATTGCTTTATCTACAGCTGAAGCGGAATATGTGGCTGCT
>APFE030966280.1:1637-61406 GCA_000404065.3 Pinus taeda | reverse complement strand
ATTTGTTGTTTCATACAAACCCTTCAACGTATCCCATGTTTCTTTTGATGTCTTGCAATCTCTGATATGAGGAATAATGTTGTCCTTTACGGACATACGCAGCAATACCTTTGCTTTTGTCTCCCTTCTCTCCCAATCTGGAATAGAACCTGCAACAGTGGGTTTGGGCTCATCCCCACTTACAATGGACCACAAATCATTTCCTTCTAAAATAGTCATTCACTTGAATTTCCAATTCACATAATTTTCTCCATCAAGTTTGGTGGATTCATTCATATAATTATCAAGCAATAAATTTGCCATGATGGAAAAAAAAAAAACTCTCCAATCACCAATATTCAAATATTAGAGAGGGCAAACTCAAACACATAAACCACAACTTGCAACATCACAACTTCAATATTTCCTTAATAATAACAACCCTGCTATTTTTTTAATAACACTTTTCCTTTTCCTTTTTTTTTGGTTAGGCCACTAAATCATAAAAACATATACTCATTCAATCTGATATATTAGACAATAAGACAACGACCAAAGCCAACAGCCATATTATATTTTATAGGTAGCATTATATATCATGCAAGGTTCTTGATAATCAATATTATCCACACCGTCCACACGGTCCAGACACATCCACAACTTTCGCTCAAGAAAAAACAGTCAAATCGTAAATTTGAGCCCAATTTCCGTTCAAACAGACTTTAAAGAGGTGACTTAAAAAAAATGCGTGCACTACTATCTTATTTTTTGGCTATTACAACTTCATCTTCGAAATAAAAAAAACTTCACTTTGATTTCCTTGGCAGCGCATGCACAATCAATCACAGTGACTTCAACTGCAGTAAAAATTCTTACCAGAACCTACACGACACACAGTGCTCTATCTCCCTGATCGACCTCTGTTTCAGCAGTCTTCTTCACGCAAATCACAGTAGTTATGTAGTTATCTTCAGGAAAGCGTGCCTCAGAGACTAATGGCGAAACCCTGCAGCAAAACCCATGACCATAGCAAAGGAAAAACACAAAAAAATTGATTATGTAAAACAAGGATATTTGCTCACAACTAAAGAGGGTATTCGATTATTGTTACTGCAGTAAAATCTGCGCATAAAAAAAACCCAACATTATTATTGTTACTGCAGTAAAATATGCTCATAAAAAACACAAACACAGTCACCCCAAATCTTGCTGCCGCCTATATATATAAAAAACTCAGTGCTAGACTCTTAAGCACGTTTGGCTCTCACAGAGCAAAGAGAGCGGAGGAGCACATCTCATAAATTCAACACAGAATCACTTAACACTTCTCAGCAACACGGAATCTCTGAACTCAACACTTCTCAGCAGACTCTCAATGCTTTACTTGCATACAGCGGGCTCACACACTCAGCCCTCAACCTTCACTCACGGCTCACCAAAACTCCCTCTGCTCACACCCTCAGCTCTGATACCATGACAGAGATCAGAGGCCCACAGCACACCAACACCACAAGAACACTGAACACAAGAAACTTGTCTCTATTCAACAATGAACAGGTATATATACAAGCTGGAGAAGTTTCTGGAGACGGGTTCAGTCGGTGGCTTACTGGAGAAGCTTCAATGAATCCGCCGACTTCATTAAATGCAGCCGTTTCTACAGGTTTCTAGATCGAGCATTAAATTGGGTGGTTGGAATTACATATAGTTTCGAACAATAATGGCGTTGAGAACCTATATAGAAATGTATATATATAGTATTATAGAGAACCTATATAGGAATAATAGGAATGTATATATATAGTGCTACAGAGAATCTGTATAGGAATGGAATGTCCATATATAGGGAACCTGTATAGGAATGGAATGCCTATATATAGTGTTATGTTTATTACGGTAGTTATAATGTTTTACAATTTGAATGGAGTTCTACATGTGTAAGGTTTGCAGAAGTTGTTTTATGGACACTTTGAAATAAAAAGTTAAGTTGATATTTTTAATTAAAGATTTTATGTGTTAGTTTTTGTTATAGTTTAAATTTTTTATGTTTTGGTTTTAAGTATAATTGGAATATTACAAATATTTTTTTGGTGGATAGAATTTATTATGTATTAAAAATTATATTTAAAATCATATAATTTACTATTTTACTTAAAAATATTTATCAAATTCCAACCAAAATAAATAAAAGTGACACTAAACCAACATATTTTCTAAACTAAATAAAGTAACACTAAACCATGTTTGTAGAAAATATTTTCTAAACCAGATAAGATCAAACATATTTCTAAACTAGATAAGGTTTTTTAATTTTAGATAGGTAATTTAGTTTTTTAATAAAGGGATTTCTGTAATTGTTTTCCTTTAAAATAATGTAGAGGAAATTAGTTATTTCTAAGTTATGGTTTTTTTTTTTTTTTAATTAACAAGTTAAATAAGTTATGATTTGTAATTTTTTTTAATTGACAAGTTTATAGATATTAGACAGTAATATCTTACCATTCAATTATATTAAGAGTTTTTTTTAGAGAGAAAAATCATCATTGTATTATATTGAGACAATATAAAAGCATCGGAATATACAAAAGTACATACCTTTTTTTAATTGACAAGTTAAATAAGCTATGTTTTTTATTTTATTTTAATTGACAAGTTTATAGATATTAGACAGTAATATCTTACTGTAATGACCAAACATTTTACATGAATAAATTGTTATTTACCTTATGGGTGAATGGAAATAACAGAAATTATTACTTTCTTGAAAATGATGATAATATTATTTGTGCAAATGGTATAATATGAATTGCATGATATGTGGGTGTACACAGTAACTTTATGTGAAAAGTTATTTACTCTTCCTGCTTAAAGATAAAGGAAAAACAGTTGCCAGCATATTAGGGGAAACCCTAACTGTTCCCTCTTTCCCATAGGAAAAGGGAAAGAAGAGAAGACCCGGGTTGTTGATGAACAAACGGGGAAAAAAGAAAGGCAAAAGGCACTGGAGCAGAAGAGGAGGGTGCTACGTCTGGTGATGACCAGATAGCATAGACACATTGGTGTGTCATATTGCTGAGGCTGTGGCCGGCAAGAAGAGCTTGGGGGAGAGAACCAGTTCAGAAGACTGGTCTCGTGGCTGGGAGGATATCAAGCATGCAATCATCTTCTACGTGCTGTAGAAGTGCAGAAGATCAAGGCAAGATACACAGGTAAGTATCTGTAGTTTCATTAATTAGAGACTAAGTATTATCGTGTATACCTAAGAATCTGAATTGTAGTTGCTGTGGGTGTGACTCTTGGGCTGTAATACAGAACCTAGGTATTACTGAATGCAATACCGGTAACGATTACGCCCTGTTATACATATATATATGTCTTATATTAGTAATAGGAAGAAACATGAAGGGAGAACTGAGAGACACCCTGTACATTACTTCCGAATAAGTTAAGTTGTATGATTAAAGGGACAGTAATCACCAAATACTAGAAATAAATAGAACATCTGAATTATCAGTAACAGGTATGGAAATAGGTTTAAATGTATTAATACATAAACTAGTTAACAGCATCTGAAGTAACCATTACTTTCAATATAGAACTCTACGAGCAGCAAATTCACATTGTCCATAATACTGTTGCAAGCATTGAAAAAGAAACCAAACAAATGCAGATACATTTGGAATGGGGTTTCGATGCAGAAAGATAACAGTCAATAGAATGAATGCATGTCTGTCCTGAAAACATATCAGTCAAAAGAATAAATACATGACTGTTTTGTAAATATGCGTGTTTCAGACATAGTGGTACAAACCCTCGTAAGAACCTTAACTTTATAAGGGTCACAAGAAATCGAAATACTGTACTCACTATATAACAATAATACAAAACAACTGTCAAATATCCTAACAATGGAAACATTGGGTTGGCCGATGCACCGGCGTGAACCACCAGGTAGAATGGCGCCCGCATGCTATCAAACCAGGGTTGATATACCCGATGGTCATACCATCCAGACGGCAAACATAGTTATTTAACTTCAAGAAAATTGAAGAACCAAATATAAACATTAACCGGCTAAGCTACAGCTAGCAAAGAGCAGTAGTGAAACGCCATCAATGGAGCCGTTACGGGACCGTAACAGGCCTCCTAAACCAACATAAATCCCATCAGAATCGTTACCATAAGTCCGTCAATCGGCTTAGTCATTTATTAACAAATATACATCAAACCCGCGAACCTGTATATCATATAATCCGATAAAAGGCAAACCCAGAAAGGGCAAAGTCGTAACCAAACCCTCAGATCATTTCATTGAAATTAAAATAAATACACAGTGTGTAATATATGAAGTATCGGTGGCCCATAGGAAGCGGCACCGTGCGCTATCAGTTTGCAACCATATTAAAAACAGTAAGAAAATAATATGGATTATAGAACATGCAGGGTCTGTTCGATAATGGGAACAATCATAAACCTGAGGCATCAACCGACCATGATGCCGAGTCCATTCAATATGATTACACTGTATATACAAATAATTACAGACCCAGATCTGAGCTATCGACAGACCGTAACCAACACCAAAACCCTAATGACAAACTACTCATTCTACAACCTGGGTTTCAACCCCAGTAATCGCAAACAGAGAATGAAAGGAAAATGCTGTCGAATTAAGGCCATGGCGCCAGATCATAGTGAAATGGATAAACCCTGGTAGAGAAAAATTAGCATAAGTTCAACTCCAAGATGAAATCAACCATTACAACCTACAGGGTAGCGCGCTTACCTGGTCAAAGGTCTGAAGGCCGAAACCATGAATAGCTCTTGCAACCGCGTCCTCGTCGGTCTGCTACCCTGCTCCATAAATAATAATAAGGTAGTTAAACGTATTCCTATCAGATACAGTGAAAAGAACAAACAAAAACAATACTGAAACAAAGTGAAGACATGTTACCTGTCGCAATTGGAGATAGGGCAAGATCCGTGAGGGTTTCACTGCCACAGGCCGTCACTATAAACCATTCAATGGATCAGTAAACTGTATCAGGAATCCTCACGGCAATGTCACCCCGCCATGGTAATCACACCGGAGCAGAAGCTACCTCTGCGAAGCCAGAGTAACAGCACAAATGACCGGGAGCAGAAACGAATGAACCTTATGTATTCCCCGCCCAAGGCATGTCTAACCTCCACCATTAGATCTCTAGTGGTAATCTGGACCGCCGATTGATATGAGGATCCCGAGAAGAGGGTGGCGGGACTGTAGCATTAAAGTCCCAGCTACCGAAACCAAAGCTCAGCGCGGCAGATCGATGGAGGGATTTCAGAGACGCCAGGTGTCGCAACCAAGGCGCCCCACCTACTGCCGAATGTAATGAATTGTACCATTCAAAATTATCAAGGACAATCAAAGGTCAAGTTAATAGTCAGAGGGAAGATACGTTCGGATCGGTGCATTTATAAACCATATCCGTTGTTAACCAAGTCAAGCAATCATGAAGGCGTTATTATATAGTTATGTAGGTAGGGTAAATAAATTTTTTTTTATGTGAGTAATGTGTAGTATAGGTAAGGTTATGACACTTACCATTCAATTATTTTAAGAGTTTACAACAAAAGTAAAATAACAATTTTACTAATTTAAAATATAATTTTGACCAATTTTTTTTTGTATAATTGGGTTTTGATGATAACATGACAAACAAATTTAAATTTTTTTAGTTATGTGATTGTAACTTCTCATTGCTAATATCTTCTCAAATTTTAATATAACTTATTAGTAACAAGATCTTCTCAATTTCAAGAATCATGAAAATATCTTCAAACTCGTCATTAAAAAGTAAACAAATGGTATTTACAAACAACCATATAGCAATAACATCATCTTCTTGGATAATTTAGAAAACAAGGGAACAAAATAATTATTTTTTATTTAATCACAAGAATACATATACCATGGCTGTAAATAATTATAATAGAAATTAGTAAATTTCGCTGTTTTTTGTCAAATTGGTTCCTTCCCTTAATAATAATGAAATGGAATTGAGAATGCTTTTTGATAAATAATGAGATTCACAATTTTGATAAATATAATTTTAATTGACAAGTTAAATAAGTTATGATTTGTAATTTTTTTTAATTGACAAGTTTATAGATATTAGACATTAATATCTTACCATTCAATTATATTAAGAGTTTACAACAAAAGTAAATACTTTTTTTAATTGACAAGTTAAATAAGCCATGATTTTTATTTCTTTTTAATTGACAAGTTTGCTTTTTTATGTCAAATTGGTTCCTTCCCTTAATAATAATGAAATGGAATTGAAAATGCTTTTTGATAAATAATGAGATTCATAATTTTGATAAATATAATTTTAATTGACAAGTTAAGTAAGTTATGATTTGTAATTTTTTTAATTGACAAGTTTATAGATATTAGACAGTAATATCTTACCATTCAATTATATTAAGAGTTCGTAAATATTTTTTTTTAATCACAAGAATACATATACCATGGCTCTAAATAATTATAATAGAAATTAGTAAATTTTGCTTCTTCTTTTTTTTGTCAAATTGGTTCCTTCTCTTAATAATAATGAAATGGAATTGAGAATGCTTTTTGATAAATAATGAGATTCATAATTTTGATAAATACAATTTTAATCGATAAGTTAAATAAGTTATGATTGGTAATTGACAAGTTTGTTTTTTTTTGTCAAATTGGTTCCTTCCTTTAATAATAATGAAATGGAATTGAGAATGCTTTTTGATAAATAATGAGATTCATGATTTTGATAAATATAATTTTAATTGACAAGTTAAATAAGTTATGATTTGTAATTTTTTTTAATTGACAAGTTTATAGATATTAGATAGTGATATCTTACCATTCAATTATATTAAGAGTTTAAAACAAAAGAAATACTTTTTTTTAATCACAAGAATACATATACCATGGTTCTAAATAATTATAATAGAAATTAGTAAATTTGTTTTTTTTTTTGTCAAATTGGTTCCTTCCCTAATAATAATGAAATGGAATTGAGAATGCTTTTTGATAAATAATGAGATTCATAATTTTGAAAATTTAAAGATATTATTTAAAAATGAGTTATTACCATTTATGATTTTCAATCCATAGGATATGAGGCTAGAGAATGATGACTAAAATAGTAATTACTAAAATAGCAAAGTGCATTAAATTAATAAAAAAATGATGAATTTGAACTATTCTATAAAATATTGAATGGTGTTGAAGATATACTTGTGATGGTGTAGTCTAATGATTGAAAAGGGTTGCTACCATGTAGAAAATATAAGTTCCTTAGATGAACATGGATCTCCTATTAACTTATGGTGTGGCTACATTCAATGGGTCTTCATGTCATAGCAAGATTGTAATAACCCAACATTGGCAAAAGGGAAAAAAAACACAATGTGGAGAGGCTTGATAAAGGTGAGTGGAAAAAAGTGTTGATAAAGTGTGCAAATGTGTGAAATTTTTTAAAATAATTAAATGTGGATTATCTTGGAAAATTGTATTTTTATACTGAGTCTATTTTTCCACAATAATAAGGGAATGTATTGATTTTAAAAACCCAACATTGGCAAAAGGGAAAAAAAACACAATGTGGAGAGGCTTGATAAAGGTGAGTGGAAAAAAGTGTTGATAAAGTGTGCAAATGTGTGAAATTTTTTAAAATAATTAAATGTGGATTATCTTGGAAAATTGTATTTTTATACTGAGTCTATTTTTTCACAATAATAAGGGAATGTATTGATTTTAAAAATTCAACGTGTCTTAGCCTGTAAATTGACATTACAATCCAAAGCAATTTTGAAATGACTTCTATAGTCAAGTTCTTCTCACCTCTATAGATGGCATGGGTAAATTTTAAAGAAAATGATTATTTTCAACGTTTACTTCGCCAAAATGGGTGACATAAATTTAGAGATGCTAATTACACAAAAATCTACAAAGAAATTAGGGAAAATTTTCCTTCTTCCAATGCAATCTATTCATATAATTCAACGAGAAGTTGCAATTTTTATTACACCTAGAGGTGCATTCTATAGTCTAGTATGAGGGTTATATGTGATTCTATCCATGCTCAAGGTGGATTTAGCACATGCCCCTTTAAAATACTTTAAATAAAAAAATGTCAGCAATAATAATAAAAAAATTATTATACATATTTGGTGAGTTTTATTTACTAGCATTATTAAACATCAATAATCATAATGTAACACTCACTCCCACCCCTTTAGAGTCTTCTCGATTGAATGGGAAATGTTACTTTTAATTAACCCAACCTCCATGGTCTCATTATGAAGATGGGGTTCAAAGTGTGCAAAACCCAATTTGCACTACACCATCACATTCAACTCATTAAGAGCTTTCCGACGATATAATATTTTCCTCAATTTGACCTCTGGATTGAAAGTTATACCCCTTTGAAGTTTAGGCCCCTTAACCCTTGTCACATCAGCAAGGATATGCCACATGTTACCCATGTGGCGTTGGCACCTCACACAAGATCCAATGTGGTACCTGCCATGACACAACACCACTGCGCCATTGCGCCACACCCCTAATGGTTTTCTACTACAAACATCCGCAATGCAACATAATTCTTTTTGTTAAATAATGGGGACGATCTCTGTGCTACAACTTTTGTCTCCTTCACGACTTTTTTCAAATTGTGCCTCCACCTATGAAATGCTCTGCAAATACCTTCGCGGGGTTGAGTTTTGCCATGACATGGATCCCCCACCACATACAATTCCACATTAGTACCACATGACAACCCTAAGCCAAGTGGTACCACAAATCGTCACCATGTGTCACCAAGGTGCCATGTTAGCATCTTCCTCCACATCACCCACTTCCATCTACCTAATGACATCGGGGTGAAATCACCCTACCATGTGGCAATCCCTTAGATGCCATGTGTCACTTGAAAATTAGCCACTTTGCACTCCAAAAAGGTCATTCTTACATGCCACATGTCACATTATAAACGTGCCACATTAGTGATCTTGCCGCGTCACTTGTACATGTCATGTTTGTCTACGTGGCATCCACATAGCCTAACCCTGCCTCTATGGCATTTTCCACCTCAGAATGAGACCTTGGCCCCACTGATCTCAAGCCTTTGTGCAAAGTGATGCTTTCCTATTTAAAGACAACGAGGGTTTCCTATCACACCCTCCATTAAAAATGCTAATGCACCCACAATTGGAAGAAACCATTGTCTCACCTCCGCGGAAAGAAGGTAAAACTCAATTGTAGGTGATGGGCATTTTCCTGTCCCACACCTTTTGTTGGGCACACCAACTCCTAATAGAACTTAATGGAAATCTTAGCACGCCCTGACATGAAATTTTTCATCAATTAACAAGAATTCTCCCGTCTTGTGCTCCTGTCAACTCCATGCCTTTTATTACTTCACATCAACTCTGAATTTGGTACACTGAGCGCTCTGTGCAATGTGGTATTAGTGCAAATCGTTGTCATCAGGCGATTAACCACATGATTAGTAGTAATCACGTGGGTTAAGCTTAATACTCCACAATCGTTGATTTACAATTTTTCCTTTATAAATTATCAAGGCTCATTCAACCCAAATGTAAGCCTATTCTCTATGAACCCAGGCTCAAAGTCTCAAGGACTTCAGAGGCCTTGCATAACCATCCTCAACGCATGTGATGCAAGATTTCAGTATTATCCCATAACTAGAAAAGAAAACAACAACCCATCATACACAACAGAAATCCACACAATCTCTTAACATGCCATATGTGGCACTTTAATAGCAGAATTCATTAGTTCTAAGACAAAAAGACTCCTTTTGGATCATAACATCCAATCCATGGCTTCACATGCACCACAATAGTTTATGAGGTTTATTAAATAGTTATTCATTGGATTGTTCAAGATCGTTTACACAACAATTGCTCAAGATGTTCATACATATCACATAATGGAAATCACAAATAGTAACAGTCAACTGGTCATATCAAACAATCAGACATAAGCATATAAGTAACACTACAACTCAGGAGCATAGCAACATCACAAGGATCTGCAAATCCTTTACAACCATGAGAATCATTTATATAAGCCATCACATTACAACACACAATAATACATATTCCTCATTGATAATGTTGATACACCCATTTTCATGTAATAACATTAATCATCATTTTACATATTGCACAAACATGCATAAAGATACAAGTAAGCAACTTATCTTTACGACTAATGATTGGAAATTAAGAGAGGGACTTTAACTCTCCTCTCAACCATAGACCAACTACATTGATATTCTTTCTTGCAGAAGAACCACCCCCAACCCAGATTCAGAGGCTATAGAATGAAGTGCTCAAGGGAAATTCACACCAGTCCAGTTAACACATTCGCATGGGAATCTAGAGCACAAAGTGCCTCCACCTGACACTCAAGAGTCCAGAGCACATAGTGCTCCACCCAAACAACACTTCAGGGAGTCCAAAGCACACAGTGCTTCAGCCAAACAAACACTTCAAGGATTGAGAGCCCAAAGTATCTCCACCCATTTCATTCTTAAAGAATTCAAGGCTCGTAGTCCCTCCACCTGCAATCAAATAGGACTCTAGAGCACACCTTGCCCTCAATTGTTAAATTTCATGGGGATCTAGAGATCTCAAGCTCCACCTGATTTCACCACACATAGGAATCTAGAGATTTATTGATGCAGGAGCATTCCACTTCCAAGTCAAAATTCATTTTTACTAGAATAGGAGTATTTTCATTTACCAAGGGAGATGGTTCCCTAATGGTGAGGAGTTATTTAATTTAATGTATTTTTCTAAGTTTCTAGAATAATTGTATATAATTGATTTAAAGTGAGGATTGATGTAATCAGATCTTCTATAGATGAAAGGTCTCAAGAGTATTTGGGAGAGTTAGAAAGATTTAAGGGTTAGTTAGATACCTTGAGGATTTGGTGGATCTAGAGATTCGAGATAGTATTTTGTTGAGTAGATTGAGGATCTGAACTAATTTTAGTTTAGAAGTCCATTTGTATAATAATGTAATCAATTTTTCGTAAGATGTGTGTGTAGAATAGAGGAGATTTGTGTGCCAAGAGGCTTGACCAAGTTAAGGTCAAAAAGGGCAATTTGATTGTAAATCTGACGAAGGGGAGATCTTTCGTAAACATGTGTATAACATTTATGATGAATAGAAAACATTCTGGTTGAGTGTCTTATAATCCATATGTGTGTAGATTCAAGCATTGTTTGTAGTTGTTCAATGCAAGTATTTATTGCAAGTGCAATAGCTAGTTGATGCTGCATTAGTGAAGGTTACAAGCCGAGGAAGGATAACACTATGAAACAACGCACAAGACTCTGCAGAGTTGCAGAACATTAAGTAAAGCTCAGGAGGGATTTATATTTGGAAACTAATCGCAGGTCGAGCTAAGTGGATGATGGATTAAAGCTCAGAAGAGGCCAATGCATAGAATAAATTCAAAAAAGATAACCAAGAATCATAGAGGCTAAGAGGGGCCAAATGATGTATTCACGCTTAGTCCTTTGTAATATTATATTCCTGCTATACAGAAGATCAAGAGAGATTAACATAGCGATCAAAGGGGAAGAAGACTGAACCTGTTTAAGTACCAAAGTGGCATAGTGGTTGTTTGACAGAGGTAATAAACACAACACTTAGTTTTCTTTCAAGAGTCTCAATGGAAGTCTGTCACCTAACAGTGTCAAGGGACAAAACTTGATAGCACTGGGAGACGAAATTTGACAATGGTGGGTCGGAGGCTTTAGCCTAGAAATATAACAGGAGCACTTGATGAGAACAAGCAACTTGAGTGGGACCAAATGACGTGCGATCCCAACTAGTCCAAAAGAAGGTAGGGATTGCATGGAACTATGGAACCTACCTAGAAGATTTTAAGCCTTGATACACATGGAATTTTGTTTTGGAAAGGGTTAGGCTCGAATGATCGAGGCACAATAAAGAGCGGTCTCTAAGTGGCAGTGGGGCTGAGAACACATCAATACATATAAGAAAAAAAGTAGTGGAAACGTGACAAGTGTGGACTAGCCTGGAAGGGTTCTAGCCAAAACAACCATTTAACTTCAATAAAATAAAGGAGTCGAGCATTGTATAAAGCAGGAAAACGTGGCGAGTGGGTTGAATCAAGCATGGAAGGTGACATAAAGTGAGACAAGTGGAATCGAGTCCCACACATTCGTTTATGTCATCCCATAAGGGAAAATCATGGAGGAACATCAGTGTACACCCAAAGGAAATTTTGGGATGACGTAGATTTGGGCTTATGTGAAAAGGGTGAAAATGAACATCTAATGGAATAGGATGAGTGCACAGAAAGTGCGTCCAACTGTTGATGTGTGAAGGCTATCCAATAAAGAGATAGTCACGCTGATGTGTACAAAGGAATGGGACCAGGTTTTGTGGTGCGATCATGTTGCATGAAGCCGAAGGAAATTAGGGGTATTGCGCTAATGTTTATGAGGGTAGCATAGATATGACAACAAGGTGTGCCCTATTTCCTTCTAATTATTGGCAAGGTTGACATTGTGGTGGTTTTGGATTGCGAAATAGGGAATGGTATGAGCCTGTGTTAAGAAGAGTTCATGGGTCTGAAATGAACTCAAGACCTCAATGCATGATTTGGGAAATGGATTTGTATGTGTACCCCTTTTAGCTCCTCTCATTGTTTATTTAAATCCTCCCACTATGATTGTTTATAAATGGGATTCATATCTTGTAAGGTAGTTTGTAGCAGGGTCAAAGGAAGCACCTTTTAAGATCAAATTTGGGCATTGTGGGTTTGGCATAATAGAGGGATTTAAGAAGGTCTGAATTAGGTCTGCATCATTTGGTATCAAAGCTAGAAATATTTTTAGCTTGACAACACTTAGTAGAAGATATAGAAATATTTGAAGAAAATGAGTTTGTAGAAACACAAGTAAGCTTTTGAAAGAGATCAAAATAGATTGAACTCTTATTTAAGAGGGTTATAACAGTAAGACACCAAGTAGTCAAGAAGAAGAATGTTCTGAGAACAAGAAAGGTCTACAAAACCAGTTTGCATATTTAAGTAAGGTTTGAATGAGCAGTGTGACTGTAGAGAGAGATTTTGAAGGGAGTTATTTTGAAGATTGTTGCAACTGAGGACGAATATCTATGATGAGGTATTTTATTTTAGAAATTTGTGGAGACTAGGAGAATGAGTTGAAGGTAAAAAACAAAGATGAGGAAATTGAAGTAGGTTGAATGTTCTCAAATTTAGAGAATATATGCAAAGATGTAAGGATAGAGGCAATGTGTAGAGAATTATCCAGAAACAAGGTCATGGAGAGGTATTGATATTTTTTTTATGATTGACATTGGTCATAAGAATTTATGTTTACAAGTGGTAGCCATATAACAAGTAGAGTTCTTGAAAGAAGGATTGTGATAGAACCCAATAGCAAGATGAATTATTGAAGAAATAGAGAGGACAATTGAATTTCTATAAAGAAAAGGTGAACATGTGAAATTGCAGCAGCCTAATAGCTTCCGAAGTTGAAGACAAGGTGTGCTTTGGAGGAAGGAGAAAAGGTTCTACTGCGGAGAACCAGAAGAAGAGCACAACATCCAACAAGCAGAAGTTGGATAAAAGTTGCCAGAAGGTAATTCCACAGTGAGCGTGGGTAGAATTTCCTAGAGGGAGAGAGGAAGAGAATGATACTGAGAAGGAGAATTCGGTACTATAGTAAGTAGCATACTTGTTACAAGAGGAAGAAGGCTTGTTGTAGCTCACAGGTGAACAAGGGGAGTTCACAAGAAGAAGAAGCGGAAAGGAAAAATGACTACTGATGGTCATATGATTGGTTCAAGGAAGAGTGACATTCAAATAGATAGGAATACCAATGCAGTTGATATAAACAAGATGAGTGATGAAGAATTCGAAAAGAGATGGGTGATTTTAAATTAAAGCTTAATTTTTTAAAACAAATGTTACATGAAAACCAAAAATGTGGTTGGATGATGAGGCAAAAGAGAGTGAGATGGCCTCTATTACAGAAAGAATTGAGGCATAGAATGTATGGTCAAGTGAGGGAAGAACTAAGAGTAGTTGAGTATAATTTGGTTTTTTATGAACAAGGCTTGTACATTGTTGAATAAGAAGCCAAAGATGTGGAGAAGAGATTCATTGACAGTCTGATGAACTACTGGATTAGTTCAAATCGACATGAGGATGTGTTGACAGAGACATCAAATGAGGCTAAGCATCCTTATGTTTTTGAGACTAATGATTTGTGTGCGACTGCAAGTAATGAAGAAACATTCAAATGACATGTTCTTACATGTTGATGAAGAAATTAAGTTGTTGGAGGAGAAGGTTGAAATCAAGAAATATTTGCTTAAATATGTGTTTGAAGATATAAAATATGGACAAATATTGGAAGCTTCCATGGAAAATGAAGGTGGTACATAATTTATTCAAGAAGATAAAGCTATGAGAGGTGGAGTAAGGAAGAATAGTCATGTGATAAAGAGGGCAGAATTGAAAACTAGCATGAAAATGTTGGTGATTTTGTAGCAGAGCTTAGATTTATAGAAGATTGGTTGGACAATCCCAAGCCCATCAATGCAGAAAGTGAAAACATGAAAAGTTATGATAGTTTGAAGGAGAACGAGATGAAGGTGCAGCAGTAGCTAGTGAGGAATATCAGCAACAAGGTTCAACAAGAAAACAACAGAGATTTGCAGAGTATGTACTAGCCAGAGGACCAGCTGGACATAGAGATTGAAAAAATAGGAAGGTGATGATGAAAGTGTCTCATAGGGGACATATTTCAGAATGAAGGAAGGTTGGCAACACATTACATATGATAGAACATGTCTACATCAACAAGGAAGGAGGATAACTACAACATGAAGTTTGGAAACTTGGAAGAATGAAGGAAACAACAAGAAAGTAGCAACATGAGAGGGAAATTGATCAACTACAAACTAAAGTTTTTGATCCAGGGGGATTTTATCAGTACAGGAAAACACATGGTCAAGAGATCATGAATCTTTTTCACCTTGGGAGTCTGATGTAGGAGCATTCCACTTCCAAGTCAAAAAACATTTTGACTAGAATAGGGGTTACTGTTGCCAATTTGACCCCAATTAGATCTCGACTCCTTCTGTCAGTTTCACACTGTGCCTCTTCTCATATTCTCATGATCGAAAATCGTTCCCTTGAATTTTCTTATTTTCCCTGCATTAAATTGTTTGTTATAGTAATCGTTATAACTTATAGAAATTATTGCATTAAATAAAATAATTGAAATTTTAATCCTAAATTAATAATGACAAAAAATCTAATAAACATAAGTTATAATTATCATTATACCAATTAAAAAAAAAAAAACTAAGAAAAATTAATTAATTTATCAATTAATTATGATTATAAAAATAAAAAATCAAATATCACAATTAAAATAAAAAACATAAGATAATAAAAATTAAACTAAAATATCCTCGATCTCGGTGCGTGCCCGTGGTGAATAGATCTGTAGGGGAATGATGGTGTCAATCCCAAGAAGCCTGCCCCCCCTCCCGCCACCCTCAACATGCTCGAAGCACATGGAGCGACGACTCCTTGCATGCGACGAGTAAATGAAGGTGGCAGGGTCATTAATCAGAAAGAAATTATCAGTTTTCTCTGTGGTCACTTCGGTAAGTTTCTGTATTTTTCTCTCCTTTTGCCTTGACTCTAGTGCATGCAACATGGTGACAGGGAGACAAACGTGTTGGTGCGTTTTCCCTGGAAGTGGACTCAGTCACAACTGATCCCAACTCTCATCTCCAGGTATGTTCATAGTTCCTTCACCCATGTCCTTATGATTTGTTATATTTGTCTGTTGGCTTTCGGAATGACGGGCTTTGGTGCAATCCGGTTCGATTGGAAGGTAGTTTATGTGGTTTCGTTAACGGAAGTTTCAATAGGGGAAGAAGTGGTTTTGGTCTTTTATTTGCTTGTGTCTGTTGTTTTTGGTATTTATTTGTCTCATATGGGATTATGTTAGTTGTGGTTCTATGGTTTCTGCTGGGCTCTTGTTTATTTTACTCTGTGGCCTCAAGGCCTCCGTTCAAGTCTGTTTATTATTAATTTTGAGTTGGTTGCCCTGAGACTCTGGTATGAAAATGATTCAACTTATAATTTCGGCTCTTGGCCTGAATGAAAGAGGATGTATGTTGGGTTTTGGAGGTTTCTTCCTTCTCGCTTGTTTTCTTGTGTCAGGCATATGAATTGGGGTCTAGTTCAGTTCTTAGTTTTCCATCGATTTCCCCTGGTAGGTCCCCAACTCCATGACAGCCCCTGGAAGCTTTGTGTTTCTGGGTCAACGCTTCCACCTGGGTTGTTTACAGGGTCTCTATTCGTTAGATATTTCTTTTTCAGGTAACATTAGAGGATGGCTCGCTTCGCCTCTGGCAAAGGTAAGGATACCCAAGGCTCGGGTGGCCGTCGTAAGAGTCAAAGGAATTCCCCGGGGGGGAACCAACCCAGCTCCTCTAGGGGTCAGACTTGCAGCGGAAAATCGGTTTCTTCAATTATCAATGAGGCAACAACGACTTACCATGAAGGCACCTCAGCTCAGGTTTGCCAGTTGGTAGAGGAATGAGAGGAAGAGTTAAATCAGAAAGCAGGGCTCATGGATATTGATTTGGAAGACTGACAAACGTTAGTGTTGGACCCTGTCATACTCGGGATCAGATTACCAAATTTAAGGAAACACTCCACCTATACTAGTTAATGAAGAGGTTGATGGCTAAAGCTCTTGAACAAATCTTGACTGGAGTGGTGGTGGCCACTCATGGGCTTCTTGACTATAGTAAAGAATTTCAAAAAATCTAGTTTCAATTGCAACAACAGAATGGACGACTCAGTGAAATTGAGCAGCACATTCTGTGCATCCCTCAAACTGAGCTCCCTAGATCTAGCGCCAAAGACTCTGCTCCAGTTGAGTCTTTCAGTCTTTCTTTCTTGTTTATGCAGAAGTTTAGTATAGTTCAATATGTTTATAGCGATGCTTTAAGTTATTTAGAGTCAAGACAGTTTAAAGACAACCATACTTATTTGGCATGGATGATCATACTTATTACATTTTGTTATTGGATGGCTTATCATGATATTAGGTGGCCAACAAACCTGGTTTCCCTCTGGATAGGTTGAGGCTACCTAACTTTATAAATCTAGATGTAATCTACCTTTTTATAATGAAATAAAAAAATCTTTAAAAACAAACCAACAAGCAAACAAACAAATATGTATTAAAGTAATTAAACCATTAAAAACAAATTAAATAATAAAAAATATAAACGGTAATGCTATCCCACTCTAACTTACCTCCTTTTATAAATTACAATACTCGCATGAAGTCATGTAATATTTAAAACACATTATCATAACAGGACTCCAAAGCTAAAAATAAATTGTACATTTTCGAATTAATGGAATTAATACGTCGTTTGAATGTTTCAGCCTTGTTAACAAGGTTGAACACTTGTCATTTTTGCACCCTGAATGCTCTATATCACAAAACATCAACGATTAATATTTCGTGGAGTTTTAGTTGGAGTCAATCTTTCTCTCTCCTCCAATCATACCATAGATTTTAAGATTTTTTATTTATTGGTTCATGTATATTTATAATATATATTAACTCTATTCACTCTATTATATATATATATATTTATATGTTTGAAATCTATATATATATGTTTGTAAATCTATAGTAAAGGTAGAATTTAGAATTAATATATATATATATATAATATATATATATTATATATATATATATATTTTTTATTTATTTTCAGAGAGAAAAAGTAGTATTGTATTATATTGAGAATATATAATAAATCTAGATAGTTACAAAAATCCGCTCTTAGAAGCGTAAGTATCTTGATCATGAAAGCATAAACTGTAGGTAGAGTTCCCTTGTGAATAAGAAAAAACACCTGAGCTGTTCCAGAAAAAACATTACATGAGAGGCATATACCCAACAAATCCCAACTTATGTGCATCACATGCATCTCATGCATGGAAATTAAAAGAAAAAGATCTAAATTCTAGAAAGCATGACCTCCACAAAACCTGTCATATACACCTACCATATACATGTATTAAGACAAAAGATGAAAAAGAGAAAAAGCGAAAGAAAATCAAGAAAGTTGGACATCCACAAAACTTGTCATATACATGTATTAAGACAAAAAGATGAGAAAGAGAAGAAGCGAAGGGAAATCAAGAACCAGGGATAATGAAATCTTGAATGAAGCACGAACATTCTCCATGTGTAACCTTCATAGACCAGGCACCAGGATCCAGGAGCAGGTCCTCCTTAGACAAGCTACCCACTTGTTGATTTTGAGCCCGAAAAATGTGTTGAATGGTGCTACCTCTCAATAGTCCCCAAAAGAACATAATCCTGTCCATCCACCCTGCGAGGTGTGGGTTCTTTATGTGACAGGTTCCATTAACATGGTCAATCACTGTTTTGGAATCACCAAAGATAGAAATAGCTTGTATATCAAAGTAGATGCAGAAAGCAAGGAGGCCCGCTAGAGCCCTTGCTTCAGCCGAACTATTTGTGCCCTTTCCGCCATTCCATGATATAAAATATTGAAGCTCCTCGTCCATTAAAATGTGAACCCCGCATCCGCAAGGGTTTTGCTACTCAGCACCATCAAAAAACGCTCTCGGAAAACCTGTGAAGTTAACCTCTTTCTCATCTTTGTTTCCTCTTTTCATTTGGGGCTCCTTTTTTGGCACAGAGTCATAAATGGAAATGAAAAGTTGCAAGATAGATTTAAGGGGGATTTTTGATTCATTGAAATTTTTTTTATTTCTCCACCTCCATGTGCACCACAGCACAATGATAATGATTGGCCTCCAAGAATCTCTTTGCCCACTCTACCATTCAAAGGCTGCAGATGTTGAATCAAATACAACATGAGGGAAACCATATAGCATTGCCAGGTCCTGCTAGATTTGCAAGGGATATTTGCATTGAAAAAAACTGTGATAATTGGATTCCTCATCTGCTTCGCACATTGAACATCTGCTTGGACCATGCCAATTCCTTTTCCTTAGGTTTTCCCACGTCAGATTTCTATTGTTGAATACCATCCATGAAAAATATAATGATTTTGGAGAACAACCTGTCTTCCAGAAGAGCATATGGAACTTTGTGTTAGATTGTATGTTCTTTAGTCCTATGAAATTAGTATAAATGTCTTTAACTCGAATTGGCATACAAGCTTTTGGCACCAGCCATGAAAGATAGTCAACTGGCATAGAGTGGTGAACGCGACAGCCGCTCAGCACTGCCTTGACAGAATTCCAGAGAAGAGCCAGAGGCTCAGGCAAGTTAAGATCATTTACCTCTTTCCAAAGGGGGAGAGGGCCACGCCAAGTAGCAATGAGTTTGTCCCATGTGAAAATGTCGGCCCTGTGGAGAGAAAAAAAGTAGACTTTCAGGGATGAAGATATTTTCCTGACCGCTCTAGATGGGATCTAAGCTAATTAAAATCCTGTTTCCAGACTGTAAATTCCATTTTAAATTCTTTAAAAAGTATTTTTCAACTTTGCGAAAGCTGAGCCATATGGCAGAGCCATATGTGATTCCAATCTTGCCTGTTCTGAACCAGAATTCCAGGGCTTTTCCTTTCATATATTTCTTTTTGATGGTAATGCTCCACGACCCCTCCCCATAAATCCCTCTCCATAGAGATTTGCACTGGAGTGCTTTGCCAAAGGTCCTCAGATCCAATAAACTCCAACCTCCTGAGCACTTTGGCATGGATATCTTTTCCATTTTTGACAGATGATATTTGCTCTGATTTGATTTACCACCCCAAATAAAGTTTGCAGTAATTTTGTTCATTTTCTGAATGATGCTGGCAGGGAGGAAGAAAATGTGTGCCTAATATACAGCCAGTTGCAATTATACATCTTGTGTAAGAACTATTCTCCCTGCCAGAGATAGACTCCTGTATTCCCAAGCCGAATTTTTTTTGTAGTACCTATCTATAAGCCACTGCCAGTCTGTTTTAGAATAACCCTTGGCTTTTAGCTGAAAGCCCAAGTATTTTAATCCATCTTTGATCGATCTCGCCTCTATCCCGAGCCGCATCGAGATCCATTGCACCATATCCATGTTAGTGTCATTGTGGAAAAAGACTGATTTTGCCTGATTTAATTGTAACCCTGAAACATTTTGGAACCTATTCAGAATGTCGTTTAGGCACGTCCATGAAACCCTGCACAGCATTGCAAAGATGAGCACATCGTCCACAAATAAATTGTGGGATATAAAATTGTTCCTACAGATTTTCACGGGCCTGCATTTATTTTCAGATACCGCTTTGTTTATGTGGAGGCTTAGAGAATTCATAGCCAATATGAATAGAAGAGGAGCAAGGGGGCATCCTTGGTGGAGCCCTCTTTCTGCTAAAAAGAAAGGAGACGACATCCCATTAAGGATGACAACATAATTCACATTTTCTACACATGCCATGATCCATCTGATGGAATTTGGTTTCAGGCCAATCTTAGCTAATAGACATCTTATGAACCCCCAATCTAAGCAGTCATAAACTTTTTGTAAATCAATTTTTAGAATGACATCATCTGACTTCTTTGAGAGTATAGTAAACAAGATTTCTTGAGTATTTGCAACTGCATCCAAGTTATTCCTCCCCTTTAAAAAGGCATGCTGATCCTTTGTAATAAAACTTGCTAAAGTCGCTTTTATCCTTTCTGCAATAATTTTTGTTATGATTTTGAAGGATATATTGCACAAGGATATTGGCCCGAAATCATGAAATGAGTCCGCTTCCACTTTTGTAGGGATAAGAGCAATTTGAGTTGAGGATGTGATCTAATGAATGCTACCCGAGATCCTTGAAGCTTCGACCATCCTCAGTAGATCTTGTTTGATGATGTCAAAGAAGTGAACAAAGAATTCTATTGTCCAGCCATCCAGGCCGGGACATTTATCCTTTTTAAAGAACTTCATCACTCCTAGCAGTTCTTCCTTTGTTATTGGTTGAAACAGACTCTCATTTTTTTCATCATCAAACATTTGTGGAACTAAATCTATACCCCATAGAATGTCCTGGAACCCGCATTCATCACTTCTTCTATATTGTCTTTTGAAGTGTCTAACTACTTCCATTGAGATATCCTATTGAGAGAAAAGATAGCCACCATGTTCATCCTTTATTTTTCATATGGTATTTCTCTCGCGCCTTGAGTTTGCATACTTATGAATAAACTTAGTATTTATGTCACCTTCTTTGAGCCATAAGGCCCTACTTTTGAGTCTCCAAAAGACTTCTTCCTGCGTCAAAAACTTTTTTTTTTCCTTTGGAGCTCCATTAAACGACATCTCATGCTGAAAGAGAGAGAATTTGCATCCATAGCCTTGGAAATGCTATCCATTTCTCTCTAAGTTTCTTGAAAAGCTTTTTTGTCCCTTTGTATCTTTTTTATCTGCCAGTCTTTTGCAACCTTCTTCGTAAGATCCAGCTTATCTCGAAAAGTCATAAACGGGGGAGACATGTTTTTAGCAGTGAGGTCTTTCCATGTTTTAGTTATGACTTCATTAAAGTCTGGGTCTTCCAACCAACTTCTGTTGAATTTGAAAGGGAACCCCTTTATGAACCCTTTTTCCCTCCAACAGAGATAAATCGGCCTATGGTCCGAGATAAATACATTCCCAATTGTCGAGTATGGCATGCCCATCTTATCAATAATGCTGACATGTAGTATGAATCAGTCAATTCTTTTTGCTATATATGCCTTCTCCACTCTCCCATTGTCCCATGTGGGCATCATCTTTGATGGAGCTATGTCTACCAGATTCCTGAGTAGTTGTTCATGCTTTATGCGGTCTGCAAGTGGATCTCTCTTCCTGCAATTTCCCCATCGTTCTTCTGGGCTTAGTGTTATGTTTAGATCACCTACAATCATCAATGATTTAATATAAAAAAATTCTGAGTCAAAAAATTTATCCCAGAAAGGAATCTTGTTCTTGTATGGAGCATAGATGTTTAAAATATTAATGGGGCTCTCTTTTCCTCTGATAGTTGCTGATATCAGTATGCCTACGAAGCACTTAAATGCTTTGGCACTGATCCATTCAGGATCCCACAAGACCGCCAGACCCCTCGACAAGCCCTTTGCCTCCGAAGCAACAAGGTACGAGAGGGAAAATTTTTCCTGAAATAAGATTTAGACACTTGTTTGTTGTGCATCATTTCTTGAATTAAAATTATTTTTGGATGAGCTAAGTAGAAAAGTTCCTTTAACGCCAAAAAATTTTGGTCTGCTCCCAGACCTTTGATATTCATAGACATTATGAAGGTCATTTTGACGTTTCACCTACCACGCTTGCTCTAAGAGGCTGTATTTCTGACATATCAGAAATGGGAACATCAACTAGGGACAGGTTCCTCACACCACCATCTGCAACAATTGTCCTCCCCCTAAAATGCATGCTACCACCATTGTGCTTCTTTCTCACTGTTATGTTCCTTGCAGAATTCGGGCTTATGAAGGGGACAGTAGGGCTTCTTGGTTTATGGATGGTCAGTGGCTCCATCTGAAGAGATTTTATGCTGAGGAGAAAGTCTATGTCACTGTCATACAAATTTGGTGGAGACGAGATAGGGGAGTTTAATGGGGTAGCAGTTACCAGTGGCTCTTTGCCTTTCGAATGAGATAAAGAGTTATTTTCTGGCGTCAGTGAGGATGAAGAGATAAGAATGGGATGGGATCCCACCGTAAAGTGGATAGGCGGCGATGGAGGACTTCTTTGTCGTTAATTGGTTCTGGGATGGGCGCACACAGAGGGGTATCAGCAATAAAGCCAACCTTAGCCAAGCTATTAGGTCTAGGTTCAAGGCCCAGAGTGGAATCCTGTGAAAACAGCTGTGGATATTGGGGAACACTGTTTTCTGAAATTTTGAAAACATGCCCATCCAAAAGTTCCATCGAAGATGCGCTAACAGAATGGGATGGGGTCTCCTTTTTAGTGATCACATGGGATTCGGTTCGGATCTTTCGATGAGGAAATCTATTTTTCTGAACCTGATGCCGAGATCAGTTTTTTATAAGGTGACTTGTCTTGTGACATGCTGAGCATCTGAAGGGGATGCCCTAAAAATCCAATCTTTGTTTTATTTTCAAGTCTCTCCATACAATCTCAATATGGTCAGGGAACCCCCCTCTGTAAGCCTTTTCAATGAGAATCCATGCTATTCTTTAATCTTTCTCCCCGAGACACCATGGGTCAACGTAGATGAATCTTCCAATTGAATTTCCAATCTCTACTAATGTTTCCTTTGACCACATCTCCAGGGGGAGGTTTGGGAGTTTTACCCAGATCAGGTTATTCGAAGGAGTGTTTTTCAAGGGGTCATACCCAATATACCACCTATAGAGTGCAAGGAAAATCCTAAAAACCCATGGATTCTTCATAATGGTTTCTACATTGCTGGCTTTTAAGAAGTGAAAGCAGTACCACTCTTTCATGAGATTTGAGATAATGGGGGTGTATCCGATTAGTGGCTTCCACTGAACGTCGAGCCATTTCCTCATCGCCGCATCATCCATTTCTAGAAAATGCCATCTGCCCACCAAGGCGAGGTCCTGAAGACTTTCGATTCTTTCGGTCAAGTCAGGGTTGTCCAGTTTTAATGCAGCAGGTGGCAGGCTGATTTTGACAGGATTCCGGGCCTTATTATAGTGGTTTGCATGTTCTCGCAGAAGCTTGTGTTTATGCTTGGAAGCACCTTTCCTATTGGTCACAGGCTTAACAATCATGTCATCCAAGGTTGATTGCCACCCACTAGCCAGCATGGCGCCCCCCCAATCATTTTCGGCCTGAATTGCAGCCCGAACCATGGCCTCTGTGGTCGACACATCACACCCTCCATCCATGCGCCTCCAAAACCTTCCCCCTATGTCCTATTTAGATTACTGAATCGGGATTATAGTACCAAAATTTATCAACCTTTGAACAATTCTGAACATAAAGCCTGGAAGATGTAGTTACCAAATGAGGGAAATAAAGACCCTTCTAACACTTGAGTTGGCACTAATGAAGACTCATGAAGGATGATTCCATATTTCAAGGTGGGCACAGAGAAAGAAGTGGGCTTATGTCCAGAAATAATAACTATGTCTGAGGATACCGCACAGGGCAATTGAATGGGAAGGGTAAATCCTAAATATTTTATACCCTCAAAGTACAATCCCAAATCCCTATGAGATTTGAAATTCAAACTCCAGATAAGGCTATCAAAACCAATCTCATGGAAGAGGTTTTCCGGGCCAGCAAATCAAGGCCACCGGCAGACGGAAAATACCTACTGGCAACAGTCCATGGAAGATCCAGGACTTCTAGACGTTGAAACAGAGCAGCTCATAAAGGCATACCAACTCCTTTTGTCTTGTTAATTGGACGAGGATTCCTGATAGACTAGACAACAACAGTTTAATTCAACAATACACCACCATTCCCCTACTCTGAAACGAAAATTTGTACAAGGTTTATAAATTACTATGAACTTCTTTAATTTGTTAATGATTGCCCAGGACATTCTAAGTTATCCCTATGACAGAGCAACGAAACTTTGAAAGCATGCTAGAAGCTGAAATAGACCCTGTGAAGTTCTAAATATTGATAAGCTTTAAAGGTTGACCCATAAATTTTGTAAACTCCCTACCTATTTACCAGACGCATGCCGAGGGGAAGGCACCAAGACTCCTCCAGCGAATCCAAATACTAGCAAATTTAGATGTTTAGCAGATAGATTCAAGAGACTGGGTGAAGGTGATAGACAGAGAAGATAGTGAAGCTAGCGAAAATTTTACTCCCCTTGTGGAGCTTTTAATAAAGACCAGAGAAGAGAAAGCCTACGTGTCATTCAACTGGGCTAGCATGGACGACTGTAGACAAGTGCCTTCAAAGTGAGGCACGTCGGGTGGTAGGTTGCATGGCCTAAAACGGTAGCTTGAAAAAGGAGAAAGACAGGCGCAAACCTCACTCAGCTTACCTGCTTATCCTTGATTGGTTATGCGCATCACTGAGACAGCGACCTGGTTGGTTGCTTTCAGCTCACCTCCCTGCTTGGCATGCGCCCGGCATCGTCCCCCAACTAGAGAGAAATCAAATATATATACATCATATATATATATTATATATATATTATATATATATATATATATATATATATATATAAGATTTTACTTACTTATTTATTTTTAATGGTGGGGTGAAGAAATTGTGCAAGCTTCAATTTAGCATGGGAGGAGCATTGAGATTTCATGGCATGTTTTTTAAAAAATGCAAGTGTTCAACATTTGAAAAGGAAACCCATATTAAATTTAATATTTTGCGTTTCTGGAAAATGTGTTCACATTAAACACATAATTTATGACCTAATAATATTTTATATAGTGGAAAATTTTTACTAGGTTTCACTTAAGGTAAAATTTGATTTTCATTAATAATGTACGAGAGATAATATTATGAGGAGAACATTATGAAAAGTGAGTTTGTATTTGAATTTCATTTATTATTATGCTTTATATTAGAGAATTAATTTATATTTTTCTTTTAATGCAAGAAGTATTATTTAAAAGATTTTAAACATGGGGGATTTGAGTGAGGATTATTTAAATGATGAAACATGTATTACATTTAGTCAAAATAATTGTTATTAATGTAATTGCATTTGGGAAATTATGAGAACTAAATCGCAAATGAATTCCCAAAAATATAAAAGAGAATGTAAGGGTTTATTTCAGGAGTTTTTTGGGTAAATTGAAAGATGGTGCTGCATTGGAGATGATTTTTTTTTTTTTTAAAGCCATCATGTACTTGCTACAGTGGTGTTGTTCATTGTGACTCTGATGATTTTTATTGAATAATATATATTTCTTTATTTTCTTTTGTGCGTTCTTTTTATATGAGGTTTTATTTATTGGTTCATTATATAGGTTATTGATATAACATAATTATTCGATAATATTGCATGCAATAAATATTGCATGATTTAAATATTTAAAGTTTTTTAAAACTATATTTGAATTTATTTGTTGCAAAACAAAACTCTGACAATACATGTTATTTAGGGTTTTATTTGCACATAAATTTAAACATCATAAAAACCAATTGATCCAGGCGGATATTGTTGACCACCCACCTATTCCACCTAGACCTACAGTTGGTTTCATCTGTTTCCTTGCTTATTTCAACATTTACTATTTTTAGTAGTTTCTCGGGTCCTCAACTTCCGAAGCAGTTTTGACCCCCTAAACGACATTTTTTTGAGGTCCATTGCAAGCCCGTAATTGTACAAGCCTGCCGCAAATCCTAAAGTACTTGGAGAAACCTTTCCAACAGGTATCGTATGTGCCAAACAGAGATAATATGACCTAGATACGACCCGAGGAAGTTGGTTTCCCAACTAACCCCAACAGAGCCTACAAACTCTTGGTGTTACATCTCCTAGGGTTAGGGTTTTGGTTGTTTAGGGTTTTTTCTTGTTGTTCAATAATAAATAGGCCCTTGAGCCTCATTGTAACATAGTTTAGAGGCATGTAGCCGACACATCTCTTCCAAGAGATAAGCTACCGTTGCCTGAGCCATTTTATTTCCGTTCTGTTTGTAAGCATATTTCAATATTTTGATATTAATGATATGAAGTGTTATTTCTCCTACATCTCTATATTTATGGTTATATTTGTATTTTGTTGCATTCCTATTTAAGTTTGGATCAATGATATCAAAGAGGTCTGTTCTTTCCCTATTTTTCTTTGCATGTCCACAATGAGGTCAGGGTATAAGGAGTTAGGGCTCGATCTGGTTGAACCTTTGCAATACTATCCTCACAAACCCTAACAACCTCCTATAGCAGAAGAAAAGAAAGACGAGGGGGTAGGAGATCTTATCAAAATATTGCTTGAGGAAGTCCTCGGGCGGCAGAGGAATGTGATGATGGATAAATTTTCCCAGATCCTTTGACGATTACCCACATGTGACACATATCCATCCAGCAACCACTCTGGAGGTGCCAATCCTTTTAAGGTACAAGTTAACTTTGACATTCCCATATTTGAGGGCTAGATAAATGTAGGCGTCGTAGATAAATGGTTGAATATGTTGGAAGGATTTTTTTCACTTCATGACTTCTCCAATCAGGAAAAGAGGAATGCGATGATGGATAACTTTGCTTAGATCCTTCAATGGCTACCCACATGCAACACATATTCATCCAGCAGCCACTCTGGAGGCACCACTCCTTTTAAGGTATAAGTTAACTTTGACATTCCCATATTTGAGGCCCAGATAGATGCAAATGTTGTAGATAAATGGTTGAATCTATTGGAAAGATATTTTTCACTTCATGACTTTCCCAATCATGAAAATATTACTTTTTTGCTTCTCAAAGCCACCCCACACGTCAAAGACTCGTGGGAAACCTATTGTAAACAAAAGGATGAGAGGGAACACTCACTGTTTTCAGCTGCACCCACTTGGGATTCTTTCAGATATTCCATCAAGGAAAAATATTTCCATGTCAGGAGCTATGAATATAAATACATAAATTGGACCATGCTACGGTAGGGAAGGGACCAAGATGTGATGGAGTTCACAAATTTTTTCCATACCTCCGCATAAAGTTGGTTATCAAGGATTTTGAGCAGAATTTGGTACTCAAGTAACATGGCTATCTACACAAATACATCCAAGAAGAGATGGATTTCCTAGACATATCCTAGCTTGGCACGATATACCGATACGTTGTCAAGATTGAACAAAAGTTTAAACAGAAGAAGCGAGACTTTGGATTTGTGAATATGAAGCAAGGAAAATGCACACCCAAACCACAAAGCAAAGGTCAAATCCAAGGGGGGGAAACCCAGGACAACCCGTCGAAGCCACAAGAAAAGAACAAAACCACCAAGATAATGACAAACACGGGAAAATGGTGTGAATTCCACAAGAGCTCCACTCACAACACAAGTGAGTGTTGGGCCAAGCAGTGACCAATGGCCAAAATGAATGCTTCCGATTCAAATGCATGTTCCGACTCTGAGTCAGAACCCGACAAGGGGAATGAAAATGGAAAGCAGATCATTGACGTGAAGCCAGTGCCATCGTGGCTACCACCAAGATCCATAAGAATGAGCCTGAAGATCTAGAGGAGGGGGAATGCCTCTTCCACTCACAAATGTGGGTGAAGGTTTCTTCGTTGCAATTCATTGTCGACAGTGGGAGCCAAAAGAACCTCACTTCAGCAGAGGTCATGAAGCAGTTGGGCCTACTGAAGACAACATGTCCGCATTCATACACCATCAGGTGGCTTCACCAAGGATGGGATCTCTACATCAGCTAGTAGTTTCGCCTTCCCTACATCATCAAGCCCAGATGAGGTATTGTATGATGTTGTTCCTCTTGAAGTTTGTGATGTATTATTAGGACAACCATACTTGTGGAAGTGACATGTTTTACATGAGCCTAGACCTCACTTTGTGATTATTACTTTGGGAAATAAGTTGTATAAGATACCAGAGGTAGCCCCGCTTACCGCCATCTCTTTGATCACTGCAAATCAATGTAGTAATATCATTTCCTAGAATAGGAAATTTGTTTTCCTTATGATTCTCCCTCAGGGAAAGAAGAAGGTTGTGGCCACGGCTTCTAGACAGGGCTCCTCTGCATAACAACAATAGATGGAAAAGGTTGTGGAGGAGTACAGGGATGTTTTTGCCTCACCTACAGGGGTACCTCTACACTGTCAGGTCAAGCACTCCATTGATATTACCTCGGGCATGACACTATCCAATGGACTAATCTATCAATGCTTTGTTCTGGAGAACGATAAGATCAAGAGGAAAATTTAGGAGATGTTGTAGAAAGGGCACATCAAGCCAAACTCATCACTCTGTGGGAGCCTGATTGTATTGGTACAGAAGAAGGACAGGACCTGGAGACTTTGTATTGACTATTGGGTGTTGAACAAGATCATTGTCTTGAATAGGTACCCAATCCCAAGGATTGATGACCTTCTGGACCAGCTCAAGGGGGGGAAATATTTTAGCAAGATTGACTTGAAGTCTGGTTATCACTAGGTGCCTATCGAATCCTCTGATGTGTGGAAGACTTCCTTCAAATCCAAGGAGGGCCTTTTTGAATGGTTGGTCATGCATTTCAAGTTGACAAATGCCCTCGCAACCCTCATGAGATTGATGGATGACATATTGTGACCCTTCACCAATGCATTTTTGGTTGTGTATCTAGATGACATCTTTACCTTCATCTAGAATTGGGAATAGCACCCCCACCATATTTGACAAGTCCTTCAAACCCTGCGATAACACAAGTTGTGTTCCAATTTGGAGAAATGCACTTTTGGCATGACCAAGGTTCAATATTTGGGGTGCATCATTGATGAGTAGGGTGTGCATGTGGACCCAACCAAGATACAATTCATTAGGGATTGGCCAGCCCCAATCACTCTAACAAATCTCCACAACTTTCTAGGTCTTGTCAATTTCTACCACACATTCGTGTTGGGGTTCTCTCATATCACTTGGCCTTTAAGTCAAATCACTAAGGGCGGAGTGAAAAAAAAATGGTTTGAAATTCAATAGAAGGTGTTTTCCGAGTTGAATGATCGCCTCTGCTTTGCACCAATGCTCACATTTTTCCCGAAACTACAACAACCATCTAAGATTGAGACAAACGACTCTAACTATGCTATTGGTGCAATTCTTACTTAGCAGGGGCATCTAGTGGATTACCACAACGAGACACTTTCAAACATAGTCTGAAAGTATACCACTTATGACAAAGAAATGTATTCCATTTTGAAAGCCTTCCGTCAATGGAATCATTACATTATGGGGAAGGAAACAGTCATCCACATAGACCACGAACCCCTGCAGTTCATACAGACATAAGGTAAGTTGCAGAACGATCGCCATCATAAATGGTCCACCTACCAACAACAATTCCATTTGAACATTAAGTACAAGAAGAGAAACACCAATAATGTTACATACTACCTCAGCCGACCACCAGTCATGGTGTTGGTCACTATGCTCGACTCCTGTGGGAACGAGACTTTAGGGTGGCCGCATCTTTACAAGAGTGATCCAAAATTCAATAGCACATACCAGAAACTCCTATAAGGGAATAAAGTTCCAAATTTTCACATTCAGGATGCACTATTATGCCACCTATGACATATTTGTGTTCCTTCAAGTGAGCGTGCCAAGATTATCTGGGAGGTGCACTATAGTCGTGTCACTAGACATTTCGGAGTAGAGAAAATAGTGGCGGTATTGCAAAAGTATTTTTACTGGCCAAAAATTTGTCAAGATGTTGGGAAGTACATTAGATCCTACGCCACTTGCGCCATTTCCAAACCAACCATCAAGAAGAAAGGCCTATATACTCCTCTACCTACTCCTAGTCGACCTTGGGAATCTATCTCCATGGATTACATGTCAGACCTTCCTTGTACTAAGCACAACAACGACTGTGTTTTCGTGGTCATCAACAGATTCTCTAAGATGGCCATCTTGGCAGTCTACAAGAAGAGTATAATAGCAGAGGCCACTGCTAATATCTTTGTTGAGCGAGTGTGGGTACACTTCAGGATCCCATAATCTATTGTATCAGACTGGGACAACAGGTTCCTGAGTGCATTTTGGTCAAGTCTCTGGTTGATGCTGGATACAAAACTTACTAAGTCCATGAATTTCCATCCCCAAACTGATAGCCAGATAGAGGTTGTCAATAGGATGATCGTACACATTATGTGCACGTACAACTCGAAGCATCCACACACATGGGATGAAATTCTCTCCTATGTGTAGCACAACTACAACAGATCTCTCCACAGCTCAATGGGTCACAACCCCTTTTAGGTAGGGCTAGGATTTCAACCATTATGTCCCATTGATGTGTCCATACCATTTGCAGCCACTCAGGCAGACGTGGCTCACATCCAGTCCAAAGTTGATAGGGCTAATGACTCCATTGAGCACATTCAACACATCCACTAGCAGGTCCATGATATATTGGACAGCGTTAATGCTAAAACAAACAACACCATGACCAGCATTGAGTGCCACATAAGTTCCAAGTGGACGACAAAGTTTGGCTACATTTGCAGAAGGAGTGCTTCCTTGGACCCCACTGCAAGCTTAACACACTTTGATATGGGCCATACACCATCACCAAGGTTGTCGGTGAAAATGCCTTCGATCTCAACATCCCATCATTCCTTGGTCTGCACCTAGTGTTCAATGTAGACCACCTTCACCCATACTTTCCACCATTGTTGGAAACATTCGACATTGCAGAACAACTCACACAAACATAGCTCAACCTAGAATACATTGAACATGCCACAATTTATCAGCTCATGGACATGCAGGTCAAGAACACTCGCCAACAAGGTATCCAACTATATCGAGTTGTCAAAGTAGGCCAACGCCTTCACTAGGGCAAGTGATTCACCAGTGACCAGGTTCAATAGAATTTTTGTCACCTCATGGAGGCTCTGCATGCAATGGGGACCATTGCTTCATAAGGGGGGAGGAATGATCTAGGTGGATATTGGTGGCCACCCGCCTATTCCACCTATACCTCCATTCAGTTTCATCTGTTTCCTTGTTTATTTCAGCAGTTACTATTTTTAGCAGTTTTTTCGAGTCCTAAACTTCCAGAGCAGTTTTGACCCCCTAAACAACATTTTTTTAGGTCTGTTGTAGGTCAATAGCCATAGGGAAGGTCTTACCATAAAACATGTAGTACTCGGAAATACCTTTCTAACAAGGGATCATACACACCAAATTGAGATAATATGACCAAATTACGACCTCGGGAAGTTGGCTACCCAACTAACCCCAATGGTTCCCACAAAATCTTGGCATTACATCTCTTAGGGCTAGGGTTTTCTCTTGTTGTTCAATAATAAATAATACCTTGAGCCTCACTGTAACACAGTTCAAAGGCATGTAGCCGACACATTTCTTCTCATAGATAAGCTACCATCGCTTGAGCTAGTTTATTTCCACTATGTTGGTAAGCATATTCCAGTATTCTTATATTAATGATATGAAGTGTTATTTCTGTCGCATGTCTGTATTTATTGTTAAATCTTATTTTTTTGCATTCTTTTTTAAGTTCGGATCACTGATCCTCTTATTTTATTTTTCATTTTTCATTCCTTTATTGCACTGGTAATATGTGGTGATTAACATTGTTTTGATATGATAAGGTTGTTTAATCTTCTACACATTAAAATTGGTTAAGTTTTTTCTCCAATATTTACTATTTATAAGAAATAAATCAAATAGTTTAATTTTTTTGTTGTAGGATGAATAATAATAGCACTTGATGCCATATTGTTTCAACTGCAGATTTCTTATTAAATGCATTTAAACCAGTTTTTCCTAACTTTTGTCTTTTCATTTTATTTTAATTTTAATTTTTACTAACCCTTATGTTTTGTGAGAAATATGATATGTTAATTTACACTTCACTTAGTCATAATGACATTTTTTTTGTAATAAGTTTTCACATGTAATATGCCTACCACCTCTATTTCCTAAAAAACATTATTTATTTAAAATAGTCTTTATTCAATAATCTGGCCTATTTATTTGTTTAATTATAAAATATATTTAATTTACACTATTTTAAAATGAATATTTAATTTTGATTATCACCATGTGTTATGTGGACTTATCCCTCTTGCGAACAAGAGCGATCTATCTGAACTTCAAATAACCCTAGTAACAAACAAACAAGAACTGATATCTTTCTCTAGACTTTGATCGACTAAAAGAAAATACAATGATAGAGGCCTCTTACCGATTGAATGAAATGATTGATGAAGTCCCATTCAAAGATTTCGATCATTTTCTCCTCAATGCTTTAGAGATCCTCTCGTCGCTCCCCACAACTTCTCCATAATGTCCAAAAAGAGATTTGCATAGACAGAGACAAACAAGAGATCAAAGCATCCAATATATAATCATGAGATAAATGGACTAACTAACCAATTATATACCATAAAATGATCATTGTAATCACAATCTATGTAGGTGATCAAGGAATCCTACAAATCAGATCAACAAAGATTTAATTGAGAAAGAACAATTGCTTTTATATTAATAAACTAGAGAAAAGCCTTACAACCATATAGCCTTGATGTTGCAAGTCCATTCTACAATCTCCAACCATTTCCTTTGCAAGAATAGCCTTCCAACCTTATTCCAACACCATAAACCTACTTTCAATAGTCCTCCCCAATCCTCAGACTTGTAGTAGCTTTATAGGCCAAGATTGGGAAGTTTTACATCCATTATCCAAGGGATGAGATCCACTAATAGTAGGATAGGAGTTCCACAAAAAAATGGGAGTTTCTCCATGATGGGAGGGATCAATACTAAATACAAACCCATTCGAAGATTGTTGGTTGGGATAGATGCTACCAACAATGCTTCTAGACTTTAATTTTTATTTTTACATTCGTTAAGTCATGTTCACAGGGCATAGTGTAAGACAATATGTACTTATATGCATCTTTTAATAGTCTTCTCTATGTATGCGTAGAAATTAACTAGGGAACTATGTAGGTAGTTAAAAACAAGGTTTTTGTACCATAGTATACAAGAATTCCACTTGATTTGGGATGATTTAGATTCTAAATTTTCAAGGGAATGCTCTAGGAAACATTTGTGGATAGCAAAAGATCCAAACTGATGGTCATTTGCCTACTGCGACAAAATGACGTGTAACATATTCCCCCCAAAATGCAATGTCAAAAGAGATATTTTGATGACTGAAGTGCTTTATCATGCCAAGTTTTGGGTTAGAGACTGCAGTCGAAGACTTGAAACAATAAAACAAAGGTTACAATCCAATATATAATATCATCACTGAGGTAGGAATTCCCATACTCAGAACATAAATGTCTCAAAGTACAGTACGAAAATACATATGAAGATCCATGTCAATAGACGATATAGTATGGATGAAACAATCAATGGATCTATGTTTACAATCATAAATATTTAATAACTCCATGCAGCCTGGATGGATGAAACTAGATCCAGGGTCTTCATCTCCATCTCTTGATCTATAGTACGAATCTAGTCATGCGAGCAAATGTCTCGTAGAAAACATGGTAAAAACGACTTGATTACAATTCAATGATGTGAATCGTTAACAAGTGTGAGAGAAACCACCAATAATGACAATGTCTCTCAAGGTACTTCCAGTACAATCTATGAAGCGCGAATAGATGTGCTGATATCGAACACTCATAGAATTGTTTGATCGAAAGTCAATGATGAGAACGCATCGTCGAAGGCGAGAAACATGCCATTAAGGCATGCAGGCCTTAATGTACTAAGGGTTTCTAGGTCAACTTCCTAGATAATGAGCTGAAGTTGATAGGAAGTGACTTGTCGTAGGAGGGCCTACAACACAAAACTCATGTCAATTTTTGAAGAACAATAGTTTAGAGTAATACAAGACTGACTTAGGGATGGTCTATGCAACTGAAGACTAAGACTGGAAAATTAATCTGACCGAGGTTGAACTTCTCTTGAACATATCAGAGACATGATGTGATGAATTGGAAACATTTGACTCAAAACAAACCTAAACCAACTGAAGACTTTCAATGAGGTATGGTCAACGAGAGGCAAATTGATCTAGGATATTTTTTTTTGCTATGTATGTATTATTAAATTACATATAACAGAGAACTTAAAAACCATGAAACGTGAGCATATAAAATGAAGATAAAATGACATAATCACGCATGAGATCAAGGCACATAGATTTGATTATAGATTTTATCCAATTTGGACTACATCTCTGGGCCCTGCTCAATAGTGGGGAGGCCTTAATTCATTAAATGGAATAAAAACAGAAGAAGTACACACATATTTTACATAAACACCCTTATACCTCCGATCTGGAAGATAAACAACAAATGGAGAGCCCATCTCTAGAAACAAACAACACCACTGACTTCCTGGTGAAACATCGTGCAAAATCGTCTATCCAAATGCCCAATTCTGATAAAAGGGATTTATGCACCTTCTTGGAACCTTTTTATTTTTGAGGTAAGGTTCTGGCCACCTTCCAAGAGCAAGAGCCATTTCTCTGCTCTGTAAATCTACACTACTCTCTGCTACTCTCCCCTCTCACTATGTGGATAGCCTAATTTATATTATGGTGGGCAGATTCCTTCATAAACCGAGCAGTTACTAAAATAAAAGTTTATTAGTTTGTTTCAACCATCGACACATTAGTCCAAAGATAGCTTGTGATTGTTTTGCATTCTTAGAAAATCCACCAGAAAATAGTTCCTACAGACCATTTATGTTTAACTTCTTAACGCACATTAATCCTTAACTTGACGGTTTTAACACAGAGAATCAATGCTTTAAATCGACGGATAGACTTGAATCCTTGGAAATAAGCATTTTGTGATAAAGGCGGACTTGATAGACTATCAATAGCAATACATAATCTATTGGATCTGATAGAACATCACAAAATCACAATCAGCCAGAGCTAGGGGTAATGCTATATATGCAGGACTCTACACTCAACGATGTGCGATGTGAGATAAAAGGCGGACCTGACGGAACTTATTAACTGAAACCAATAACTTTTCAAATCCGAGAAAAGACTTCACAAATTGCAATTGGCCACAGTTCACACATTGGTGCACAGACCTTGTACTTGAGCGATGGGTGATCAACGAGAAAGGTGGACCCAACAGAACTATTAAACTACAACGTATAACTATGTCGCGTCTGTAAACCTTTCGGTGTATCGCAATCGACGGGTTAGAGGATGATTCTCCATAACGGGACACCACACAATGCGAACTATGATCTGCGAACCAGCGAACACGATGGGTTTAAAATCCACACACTATAACCATATCGCATCTGGTATTCATTGACATATTGTGATCGGAGGAGTTAGGGGAAATACATATAACATGGTGATGTTCCTTGTGATGTGCAATATGTCATTATCACATCGCACCCTTTCCTACTTGGATTGATTTGTAACCATCGACCCACCTCCAATCTGTGATTGTGATATCACAATTGCAACCCAGTATGCTAGGGGTCGATTCTTTAAACGTTGTCCCTTTGCCCCATGCGATGTGTGATCTGTGATTATCACATCGCAACTTAGGGACTACTGGGGGCTGATTTTTTAGCCATGGACTTCTGACTTTTGCGATCAACGAACTGTGGGGCTAATGGAAGCCTACTACTTGGTGCTTCCCCATTCGCTGAAGACTCTGCCATGTCATTTTCTCCTGCCACCTGTCCAAGTCAATCTTGTACTTTGACTTTCTCTAACTTATTCATATGATCTCAGATTCAAATTTCGTTCAAACCATTGGAATCAGGATGATGAGCACTTCAATCTGAAGCTAAGTTTATCGATATTTTTCCACTTTTAGTTTTGAGCCATTTTACCATGCCGCTGGTACTTTTTAGAGATTCACCTACATTAATCCTCTTAGATCCTCCTTGATCAATCCTCTTGGATCCTCTTGGATCAATCCTCCCCTCTAAGAGAAGATTTTGGTCCTCCAAAAGCATTAAATAATTTGCAACTACTATGTACATTGTTTGCACCACAAGTGTCCTAATAGGTCATCCTTCCTTCTCCTTCACCTTTGTCCTTCAGAGCCATAATTGATGAGCTGAAACCTGCATCCACTGCAAACCTGTAGTATAATATCTTGCAAATTTCATGTTTCAATATGACCAAAAATGATCCAAGCATCCCATACTTGCCACGAGTTTGTAACACATACACTGTGGTCAAGTTTATATAAAAATGGAAACAATACCCCAATTATCAATACAAGGCCAAACATCATTGTTGCTTCAACAAGTGATGGAAAACACATCATCACTACAACACATGATTTACACAAATAAGGCCAAACACTATTGTTTCTTCAACAAGTGATGGAAACACACCATCACTTTCACAGTTTAAAACGAAACACAAAATAAGGCCAAACATCATTGTTTCTGCAACAAGTGATGGAAAATACATCATCACCTTTACATTCATGACATCATCATCTGAAAAAATAAGGTCATGACATTCTACAACACTTAGAAAAACCATCTCTCACTTATCAAAGTGAATGGGTCATCTCCTTGTGGCGCATTTGCAGGTTGAACAAATGTTTCACCTGGTTCATGCATGGATGCTTTGTCCTTGTGAAGCTACTCTGGATGGAGCCTCCAACATGTGGCTCTTTGATGACCACCTTTGTCGCAAAGAATACAATAATCCTTCTTCCTCCAGATTTACTTTAACTTCTTCTTTGCCTGCTGTTAAGAGGTTCTTTCATGCTTCATCCTCTTTCGTGTTTTTATTCTTCTCCAGCACTCAACAAAAACATGGTTATGCAATCCACAAAAACTGCAAGTTCTTCTATGCCATGATTTCCGTTCATTATTAACAATACGGTTGTAAAAAAATGAACATTAGAATACCGATACTAGTTATACCTTTATTGTTGGTCTCTGGTATGATCATGGGAATGAGAGCTTGCCTCAGCTCTTTCTCTGCAATGCATATTACCATAGCTTGATGGTGACATGTTCCCATCATCCTCTTTCCTCGACGATTTCAACAATGTCATGGAAGCTTCTGACGTCTTTAAGCACTGTCCTTCAATGTACCCCAACCTTGTGAATCGAAGTATTTTCTCAACCTCCAATGGTTGAGTTATGCCTTGGGCATTAACACCAAGTCCTTCTTCTTCCTTGTACCTCATCTTGGTAAGGAGTCTCGTGTTTGTCCCTGTAATGGGTAAACCAACTTTTCCAACAGAAATTATACTATGTGAAGAATTTGAAACTAAAGAGAAATCAACATCTTTTACCTCCATTGTTGATTTTGAAAGAACTGATGAGGGCTTCTCATCATATGTCATTAATGGTTCACTGGTTGTTTTGGCACATTCTCCAACCTCTTTCCTGACATATACAAGTCATGTATGTCGGGGTAATTTTTCTACCTTCATAGGATTTATGATGCCCTAGCCATTAATGCCGAGGCCCTTTCCCTGATACCCCATTCTCTTTATGGTTTGGAGCCAATTCCTGTAGTATGGTTTTCAAAAATGGTGAAATCATCATCAGGAATAATACACAGAGTTGAAGAATTTCTCTTTGCCTCACGGGGGTCACACTGAAACTTTCCAAGGCCTCATCCTTAGCTTGCAACTAGCATAGCAACCTTTGTTTCTCCTCTTTGTCTTCCTGTAGAAGCCTCCTTAATTCAACAAGCTCTGCTTGAAGACTCTGGTTATTGTGCTTCAATTCTTCTGGGGCCTCGTATGTGGCTCATAACTGAAGTTGCAATCGCTGCTTCTCTGTGTTCTCTTCTCGTAGTAGCCTTCTTAATTCAACGTTTCCTTCTTGAAGTCTTTGGTTAATCTCCTCATTCGAGTGAGGAGATGAATAAGATGCATAAGCACTAGAATATGTGGATGACGCATCTCTCTCTGATCTCTTTGTCTCCTCCTCTCTTCTCTTCTCATACGCACCATACATGATGTCCACCATTTTGGACATTTGCAAGAAGGTTTGGTGCATTTCTTTGTCATTCTCCACGACTGCACATTCGGTTATTCACACTTGCAATTCTTAACAGCAAAAGACTTTTTCTCTTCCCAATGAGTTTCAACATTTTCCATGTCTCCTCTTTGTGATGCACGCCCTTTGAGGCTTATTTCTAGTTAGCGTACACATGCAATTCATATCAACTAAACCCTGCTTTGATACCACTTGATCCATGATATTTTTTTTTGCTATGGATGCATTATTAAATTAAATATACAGAGCACTTAAAAACCATGAAAGATAATCATATAAAACCAAGATAAAAAGACATAATCACGCATGATATCAAAACATAGAGATTTGATTACGGAGTTCATCCAATTTGGACTACATCTCTAGGACCTGCTCAATAGTGGGGAGGCCTTCATTCATTAAATGGTGTGAAAAGAGAAGAAGTAAAAGAAGATTTTACATAAACACCCTTATACCTCCAATCTGGAAGATAAATGACAAATGGAGAGCCCAACGCTAGAAACAGACAACACCACTAACTTCTTGGTAAAAAAATCATGCAAAATTGCCTATCCAAATTCCCAATTCTGATAAAAGGGCTTTCTTCACCTTCTCGGAACCTTCTAATTTCTTAGGTAAGGTTTCTACCACCTACCAGGAGTAGGGGCCAATGCTTTGCTTTGTAAATCTACACTTCTCTCTGTTTCTCTCCCCTCCCATTGTGCGGATAGCCCAATTTATATTCTGGTGGGAAGATTCCTTTATAAACTGGGTAGTTACTAAATGACAAGTTTAGCAAGCCATTTCAACCATCGACATTATTCCAAAGACAACTCATGGTTGTTTTTCATTCTTAGAAAATCTACTAGAAAACAGTTCCTACATACCATTTCTACTTAACTTCTTAACCACATTAATCCTTAACCCAACGGTTTTAACATAAAGAATCCGCGCTTTAAACTGACAACATACCTGAATCCTTGGCAATAAGAACTTTGCGATAAAGGCGAACCTGATGGGCTATCAATTGCAATACATAATCTATCGGATCCGATAGAACATCACAAAATCGCAATCATATAGATCCAAGGGTAATACTATATATGCGGGACTATGCACTCAACGATGTGTGATGTGTGATAAAAGGGAGACCCAATGAAGCTTATTAACTGAAACCCATAAATTTTCAAATCTGAGAAAAGCCTTCGCAAATCGCAATCGGCCATAGTTCACACATTGGTGCACAGACCCTATACTTGAGTGATGAGCAATTAGTGAGAAAGGTAGACCTGACGAAACTATTAAACTATAGTGTATAACCGTGTCACAACCGCAGGCCTTTCAGTGTATCGCAATCGGTGGGGCCAAGGGTGATTCTCCATAATGGGTGCTGCGTAGTGCAAACTTCAATCTATGAACTAGCGGGTTTAAAAAACACACCCTATAACCGTATTGCATCTGGGATTCATTGGCATATCTCAATCGACAGATTTGGGGGTAATACATATAACGAGGCGATGTTCCTTCCAATGTGCGATATGCGATTATTGCATCACACCCTTTCTTACTTGGGGCCGATTTGTAACCACCCACTGGCCTTCTATCTGTGATTGTGATATCAAAATTGCACCCAGTACGTTGGGGGGCAATTCTTTAAACATTGTCCCTTTGTTGCCTGCAATGTGTGATGTGTGATTATCGCATCGCAACTCAGGGACTGTTGGGGGCCAATTTTTAGCGGATTTTTGACTTTTGCGATCATTGAAATGTGGGGCCAATGTTAGCCTTCCACTTGGTGCTTCCCCATTCATTGAAGACTCTGCCATGTCATTTTCTCCCGCCACCTATCCAAGTCAAACTTGTACTTTTAATTGCTCTAACATCTTCATATGAGATCAGATTCGAGTGTCATTCACACCATTGGAATCAAGATGACAAGCACTTCGATCTGAAGCTAAGTTTATCGAGATTCTACACTTTGATTTTTTAGCCTTTTTACCATGCCACTCATAATTTTTAGAGATCCACCTAGATCAATCCTCCTCAATCCTCGTGGATCCTCTTGGATCACAAATGGATTTCCCAACCCAGACACAAAAGTGACGAAGTGTCATGTTCAAGAGTGACATACTACTTTTTACAAATACAAAACAAAGATTATTTCTCACTTTTCCCCCAATATTACTGGCAAGTAACTCTTTATTTTTTACAATCTTGAGGAGGATAAAATATGATTTTCCTATAATCTCATACTTCGAATGAGTCCTTCGAAGTATTTTTAACGAACTGTAGGAAGGAGAGGTTTGGTCTCGTCATGCTTAACGAGTCTTTCATTATTTAGAATTTACGAGTCGAGTAAAGGGGTAACTCAATGTTGTTTTCATATTTAAAGAGTTTGAGAAGAAACGAAAAGAAAACTCATTTAGTTCTTTCAACGTAAATTTTAATGAGCCCAAAGAAAGAAAAGCTCGGTGTTTTTCAGTTTTAGTGAGTCAAGAGAAAAACATAACTCCATAGTGTTCTTTTTCGTAAATTTAGTCTCTCAAGCTCGAAAAAGGATAAAATAATGGAGGAGAGAAATCTATAGACTATGATTAGTCAACATATACATTTTTCATAAATAGCCTGGTTTAGTCTGTAAAAGGGGTGAACTTATATTGAATAAACAGTTGTTCATTTACTTTTACAAGTTCGAACAATCAAGTACTCGACAAACTTTTCTTTTTTAAGGAGTCTGAAAAGGGCATAAAGGAAACTCCTTGTGTCATTTTTTTGTAAGTTTTTAACGAGTTTGAAAAAGTGAAAAAAATATATTGATATCACTGAATTTCAATTTAGTTAACGAGAAAGAAAAGAGGGAAAGATCTCGACATTTTCATGCACGTTTTACGAGCATGAAAAGATAGGCAAAGAAGCTTGGGATTTTCATGAGTTTAACGAGTCTTGAAAATAATAACTGAAATGGACTCGAGATAGGTTTCATTTTTACACAAGCTTGAAACAAAGAAAAACTATGCTTGAGAGTAGTTTAATTTTTACACAAGCTTGAAACAGAGAAAAACTATGCCTGAAATAAGTTTGCATGCCCCCATCATAATGACTAAATTCTAGGCATAACATGCCCCCCCAAAAGCTTCATTTCATTCACATGAGTAGACTACTAATTACTAATAGGCAGATGAAATGAAGGTTCATTTACGAGATCAGGTGAAAGACTTGACTTAATTAGAGGGGGATTTGTTTCATTTTTTAACGAGCTTGACACATGAAGAGAAATATTCTCATAGAGACTTGTTTCATTTTTTAAATAGGTTGACATAGCAAAATAACCATCCTCACAAGGACTTGTTTCATGTTTATGCGAGCTTGAAACAAAAATAACTATGCTCATAAGAACCTATTTCATTTTTTAACGAGGTTGACACGGTAGAAGAACTATCCTCTTGGAAACCTGTTACATTTTTTAATGATATTGGCAGAGTAAAATAATTGTCCTCATAAGGACTTGTATCATGGCTTCCATTTGGAAGAAACACATGCCAAGGGATGTTTCTTGACCACAGATTCCATTTGGAAGAATCACATGCCAAGGGATGTTTCTCGACCATGGCTTCCATTTGGAAGAAACACATGCCAAAGGATGTTTCTCATCTATGTCTTCCAAGAGATCTTCATTAGAATGAAGAATAGATCTCTGGAAGGAATACATGTGAATAAATTACAAGGGGTAAGAAAATCCATTTCAAGTTCCTCCATAAGGTTCCCTATGTCAATTATCAGATCTAAGTCATAGGAATTCAAGAAAATAGTGAGGGGATCGCTTGCATCGATAACTAGAGACATGGGAATGGTTTCCACATAATTAAACTGTGGCAAGGTAGATACACTTGAAGATAAGTAACATTCAAGGATTTCATGTGGTTGGTATTTGAATCAAGATTAACGAATGAAATCTAGTCAATAGTCACAATGTTTCCATTGTGAGGAAAATACATCATGTGAAAGAGTTTCAATATGACAACTTTCATGGCATAGACATAGTCTCGCCTAAGGAGAAAATTGAAATCCAAGGGACCTTAGACTACTATAATATCAATACAGACAGTTTTACCTTCCAGAGTATTAGGTAACTTAGGAAGAATCCCTAAAGGCTCGCTAATGGTTCTGTTAAAAGCCAAAATATTTCATGTAATAAGCACAAGTTGAGGAGAACCCAAAGCTTTCCAAGCATTTGAGGATAAAATATTGACAGAAGCACCTTCATCTACATTTGTGCACCGCACATTCTTACCATATGCTTTCACAATGATTTGGGAATGGGTGGAAGAAGGAAGATGAGGCTTTGTCAATCTACACCAATCAAAGGAAGTAGCCTCATAACTTGGAGGGGGATCAATAGAAACAGGTGAAATGCCCCCATGTGTGAAAGAATCTGAAGTGAAAAAAGGAACCTGAACATTATTAAGTTCACCCTCTAAAGAAAGAGAGGGATCAACTAAAGATAAAATTGGGTCAACCACTTGATCAACCAATGGCTCATCAACTTGAGTGATATGTGTTTCACTTTCCAATGGAAGAGTGGGATTGACTATACTTGGAATTAGATCAATCACTTCATCTACTGATGGTAGGTTGAGAGAAAGTTTACGGTAACCAGTTGGAAGTTGTTGTTGTGAAAAAGTAAGTTTTTCCAACAATTTTGAGGCTTCATCCATATGAGGGCAAAGGTGACTATGATGAATCCCTTCGCATAACCTACAAGGAAACCTAACTTTACCATTTTTCCCAGGAACCTCACAATCATCGGTTGATGGATTAATAGTAGGTCGATAAGAATTTTTTTACCATGCTTCCAAGACCTTAGGAATACAAGGACAATCAATAAGGAAGTGGTCACCCTTACAAAGCTTACAAGGGTATTTGGGCTTACGATGCATACTGGAAATTTCTTGAACATTACCATTACGTACAACCATGGTTGATTGGTTGACAAATTTCTTATCTTGATTTTGCTTTTTCTTCCCTTTATTCTTCTTCTTCGTCACCTGGTTATTAGCATCAAATATTTTACCAATCGAAGAAGAAGAAAGAGAAGATGACATGTTGGGTGAAGAAGGTAAAGGGTCAACAAGAGGTTGGTGATGTTGAGATGATGTACTCGGTTGAGGTGGAATATTTTGGGTATTTTGGATCAAATAAGTTGAAAACAACCACACCGGTAAACCTATCATCAATCCAGGAAGTGACAATGTAAGCATATAAGTAGGACCGACATTTGCAAAATCAGGGAGAGGATTAGGGTTCCCGTTAAAAGGAGGTATTTATCAGTAAAGTTTGGCATTATTTCCATTAGATTCAACTTAGATAAATTTCTTATCAATATTAACAATTGAAAATCACAATCCACATCTAAGGTATATAAAAAGTAAAGAAAAACAATTAACACACGCTAAAAGATCTAAGGATTCAAACCATGCAAACAAGCTTTTCACAATGAAATCACTAGTTGGTGATGAAATCCAATGTCGCAGAAATCAAAGTGAAAAGAGGCTATAGATAGAGTGAGTGAAACCCATTACACTGACAACCTACTCAATGTGCATGATTTGGTGCAAGTAAACTTCATTTTTTCTATCTCAAATGAATAATACCTCCAAAAATTTCCAAGTGAGTCTAGCCAACGTTTGTTCCAGGTATAATGGATACTTCCCCTCTATTGTCACCTCGAGTAAAATAACTACGAATATGGTCACTAAGGTTACCACGTAAAACAATTTAACCTAGGGAGACAATCGCAGATTAGACATACACGCAAGGGCATAGTAATAAAGTTCAATCCCCTTGAAAGTTCCTCAACATGGTTAATCTGAGGTTTACTTCCAAGTGACTCCCAAGTACCTTTTAGAACCATTTTAGTACATTTGAATCACTCTACTGTAGCTAATGAAGTGGGGTCGATCACTTCACCGGGTTCGATATGATCTCGTGCTTGACTCATTTGTAAGGGGAGATTCCGAGAGAAAAATTGCAGTAAATGGATTTTTATCCCTATCAGAAGATGTTAATGTTTGTTTGTAGCTTTGGAAATCTAGCTCACTTTCCTATTCCAAATCCCTACAACCTAATCTACTATAGGTGGAAAAGAGCCCTAAAAAGTAAAATATTTCTAGATTGATTTTATTAGCGCTAATTTTAAGAGTTGTTATTTACTCACAGGGCAAATGGACGTGAAACCGATGGAATCATGACCTAACTCAAAACTTTAATGAAATTGAATATGATATTGTGATATTTTCATTTTGATTAATTCTAGCTAAAGTAAGGAGAGAGGTTCTTCTTTAAAATAATAACTCAAATATTCGCATTTCTAATTTTCCAATGTGCTTCAAAGCCCTAAGCGCAAACCATGCAATGAAATCTATGCATGATTTTCTTGAAAGATATGCAAATGTAATCTATGCACAAATTCCATTAATTTTATGAAAATGATAATTCTAATTATGAAAATGTAAGCTATGCAAGAGAATTCTTCGAAACAAACTCAAGATGATTCGAAATCAACAAAAGAACAACAAAACGATTTTCTTTCACCAATGTAACTAAAGAACCAATCGAGTGTAAGTGAAAGAAATTGGGTGAAAATTCCAAATATAAAAAGTGAAGACACTCAAAGGTGATTAACACTCAGCACCCCCCGACGATTGAGGGTAATTTTTTTTGCAAAAATTAAAGAAAAATCATGCAAAACTTGCTAAGGAACTGAGACAAACCTCTGAGTAATGACCAAAAAAAATTCAAATTAAGAATTTCTCAAATAAGAAATTTCAAAACACCCAATCAACTTGATAGAGATTGAAAGAAGGCACAAGCAAGGGTAAATTAATAGGAAAAACCAAAAACTTTGGACTAGATGAGGATAAAAATGAAATTTTAAAAAAAATTCAGGTATGTGCAGAGATCCTAAAGAAAATCAGTGCATATACTCTCTGTTGCATAAAGATAACTGCGCAGAAGTGCGCATTGTGCTTAAAACCTAAGTTTTCACATTGAGGAATGTTGGAAAACTAAAAAGCAAGCCAAATCAAATCCAAATCCAAAATTTTAATATTTCCATACACTCAAGGAAGGCTTGTACAGAAGGTTCAAAAGGCCAAACAGGAAAATTAATGGAAACTGAGACAATTCACTACTATGGTCACCAATTTGTTACTTGGACTTATGCCTCTTATGGGCAAGAGCAATCTCCCTAGACTTCAAAGAACCCTAATAATAAACAAACAAGAACTGTTACCTTTCTCTAGAATCTGATTGAATGAAAGAAAATACAATGATAGAGGCCTCTTACTGATTGAACGAAATGATTGATGAAGTCCCCTTCAAATATTTCAACCATTCGGTCCTTGATGCTTTAGATATCCTCTCGTCATTGTGGTGCAAGTAAATTCTTAATGCGGACACAAACAATTCCTCTACCCCGAGAGAGAGGGGGTCTAGCCACAAACAAACAGTCTATGGAAAACTTCCTTAAGCTAGAATCAAATAAGAGGGCCTACCTCTTAGAACGCTATTCCGCTTGGTGATGATCTTGCTTCCTTACTCCATCTACTTTGCGTTTCCTTCCTTCGAATACTTGAAATAAGCAAAAAAACAAGAAACATGATAGCATACAAATTACATTCAGCATACTTAACAGGTCAAGGAACATTAAGCCATCAAATGTAAGATAACACTTCAATGTAGGAAATCAATCAATAGTTGTATTCATATAAGTTCAGAAAGAGATTACAACCAATGCCTTAACATTGTTGGTCTCCTTCGACATATCCGGGTTCCCACTCTTCTACTAGCATCTCATGGATAGCCCCAATAATGGAAGTTTTAAGGCTTCTTCCCTTTAGTCTCAAACCAAACCAAACAAACTATTCTCCATCAAACATAAACTAGAGAGCTACAAGCTATGGATGTCTTGCTGATTATTCAAGCTCCAAAAATACTAGGACTGAAACTAGTGTAGCTTGTAAAAGGAGGGGTTTATATATCTTGGATGGAGGGGAGATGGTTCCTCTTATCATGGGAGAAGGCCTTATCTCTTGGATTGGTTCCATCCTAATATGGGAAAGGAGCCAAAACTAACTTCCTCGGCTCCATCTAGCCCAACCATTTACTAGACTTCCATTATGAAGCTTCTAGACCTAGAAGCTTTGACTCCATATTTAAAAAAATTTCCAAAAGAGGATCGACGCGACTGAGAAAAGGCTCAATAGCATCGTTCAGTGCTAGTCCTAGTTTTAATCTCTACAAATCGGTGCGAGGAGGAAACTGGTCGTTAGCACCAGCCTTGTAAATTGGGGTAAAAGGAAGATTCTTGGGAAATGATGCAAAAGGGAATCATTCTGCCCATGAAGAGGGACATAATGGGAGTTTCTTCATGATGGGAAAGCATGTAGGGTTCACTGTAGAGGTCCTCCAAGATCATGGAATGGGGAGTACAAGGATAGTGACAAAATGTTGTGTAATAGATGCCCCCTAAAGCTTGAAGGTTGAACTAGAGTGACGGGTGAAATTATTTACAAGTAGATGCGGGGAACTGGATTCTATCACCAGAAAACTTACAAGCAAGCATAGATACATATACATCACCTAAAACTATGAAAAATTATACATGAATCATGTTATGGATGCAGCCATCCAAAGAATGATCATGTAAATGGATCCAAGGCATGGGCATAGCCATCCAATAGAGAGGATCATATTGAAACCAAGGTATGGTCGTAGCCATCCAATAATAAGAAGGATCACATATAACAACTCATGGTATGGTTGTAGCCATCCATCTGAAAGAGACATTTATATCAGCATGATCATGTCACATCACCTTACAACCTGGACTTGTGTAATCTGAGCCCAAGGTCTTGTGCTCCAAGATGACCCAATAAAACTACAAATCCTAACATGTGAATGAATGTTGAAGTCAAACATGCTATAAAGTCACTTGATTACCAATCAATGATGTGAATCGTTAGCAAGCGCAAGAGAAACCATCAATAATGACAATGTCTGTCAAGGTACTAGCAGCACAGTTCACAAAATGTGAATAAAGGAACTGAAGTCGAACATCCGTGAAATCACCTGATCGAAATCCAATGATGGGGACTTGTCATCGAGTGCGAAGAACTTGCCATTAGGGCATGCAAGCTCTAAGGTACTGGAAGGGAGTCTCTCGGCTAGCTTCCTAGATAATGAGCTAAAGTTGACAGGAAGTAATTATGTCAAAGGAGGGCCATGATGCATCCCACATCATCGACATGAGACAAAGAAATGCAATGATTTCAGATGATACAGAGAATGAGGAGTAATTGTAACTGCAGAAAGACTAACTCTTGAACATATTGGCGACATGACTCTGAAGTTTGGCAGCTTTTGGATCCATAGGATTGGTGTTCATGATGACGTGGTAGAGATCAAATAGAAGGAAAAAACGAACGACCCAACCTAGGAAGGTCAATGATGAAAAGGAGAATATTCCAACCCGACACGAAGCATAAAGTGTCATGTTCAAGAGTGAGCTACCGACACAACTGATATAATTTCCAATTTTCCCCACCATTTCTAGCAAGTATCCCAATTATTTTTTATCACAAGCTTGAATGGGATAGCATGTGCTTGCATGTAAGTTCATCCTTCGGACGAATCTGACCTAATAATTTTAATGAGCCCTAGGAAGGAGAAGCTCATGTCCGTCATGGTAACGAATCCAATATCGTTTAATGTTTTAACGAGTCTAGAAAAGGTGTAACTCGGTATCTTTTTCATATTTAGAGAGTTTGAAAAAGACATGGAAAAGAAAACTCCACATGGTCCCTTTTTGTACATTTGTGTCTCTCGAGCCTGAAAAGGTAGAAAACAATACTTGAGAGAACCGCTTGACCATTTTAGTCAAGGAGTACCTTTTTCATAAATAGTTTATCTCAGCCCGAAAAAGGGGTAAACATATACTGAGTAAACAACGTTTCACAGCCTTTAACGAGTTCAATACGATAAGAGCTTAGCAATATTTTTGCTTTTAAAGAGTCGAAAAAGAGCTTAAAATCGGACCCCCCATTTTTATTTTCTTTTACAAGTCAAAAAGGGAAAAATTATCGGTGATATTTTCATTATGAGTCGAGAAAAGATCTTAAACGTGACTCCAGTACCATCATCAGTAACCTATCACCTGTTGCTACACAAAAGGTAAATGTATTATCCAATTTCCGAGGCAAAAATAGGTTAAAAATACTTTTAAAACCCTAATATTTCAAGAAAAATGAATAAAAGGAGGAGAAAGTTATTAATTTTTAATATTTTACCTTGTGTGGAGAATTTTTCACCCATTTGTGCCCTAGATTCAGGAGCCGATTGCCGGAGATCCAGGAGGCCATTCGACTATCCGTTAGTTGCAGGTAAGAGACAAGACATTTAGATTCATTTTAATGCTCATTTTCCCTATTTTTAGCCATTTTTTGGATTTCTTGAGGAGGATTTAGCAAAAAAAAAAATTCCTCAATCAGTGCAATTTCCGGGCACGGAATCACATCGATTGGGGATTATTAATATTGTTAAGTGCCCCGTTGGCAGTGTAGCACCTGTAAGAGTTCGTTGGAAAAGCCGAAGACGAATGGAATCATCAACGAAAGAATTCGAGGAGCACCAGAGGTGATATCTCATCACATGTGCTTGTGGATCCTCTTTCACTTTTCCTTAAAACTTCATAAAATTGCTCGGGATATTGGATGGAGCTTGAGTCCAATATGGCAAATGAAGAATCAGGTCATTCGTGAGCCTAGACACATCTGGAAATTCCAGTGTAGCCAAGAATGAAAATTGGGTATTGAAAAGCGTTTGAGGCCAATAAGTAGACCCATCCAGTGGAACCCACCCCTGCTGGTAAGGATTCTATCCCCATAGTGGAGGGTTTTGTCCATATGGCATTTGATTTTTCCCTTAGTGTAGGTTACCTTTCCTGTAGGGATGATTCTAAGCTTGAAAGCCTTGAAACAGTTTGGCCACAGGCTGCTCATAAGCAACATATGAGTTAAAAGGTTGTTGAGCCTATTGACCTTGGACATATGGATTTTTTAGATGATGTCCCTGAGCATAAGGGTTTTGAACCTGTTTCCCCTAGACAAAAGGATTTTGGACCTGTTTCCCTTGGACAAAAGGATGTTGAACCTGTTGCCCTTGGACATAAGGATTTTGTCCCTACTGCTACAAGAGTTGACCCCGACCTTTCCCTTACAAAGGTTGACCCTGTTGATACAAGTATAAGGGTTTTTGTTACCCAGGTTGACCTTGTTGCTACAAGGGCTGACCTTGTAGCTATAAAGGTTGTCCCTACAACTACAAAGGTTGACCTTGTGAGGGCATAAGCTGGGAGGATGGCTGGACATATTTCATTTGAGGATGCATGGTTTGTTGCAACAGTTGCAAGGATTGCCCCTGCGGTTGTTGCAGTTGTCCTTGTTGCGACATTATTTGCCCTTACTATTGTATGGATGGCCCTTGCTACAACAAAGGTTTCCCTTGCTCTTGCAGAAGTTGTCCTTGTTGCTACAAGGGTACTTGAACAGTTGCCAAAGTGACACCTTGAAAATTCTCGAACTGTATCTGGCCAATTCCACCAGGCGTAGAGGACGGACCAAGCTGAACATAAGATCTAAGATAAGGGATGTAAGGTGGATTAACCATTGCTTCTAAACCATATGGAACATAATGAGGTTGGTACTGAACCTGAGCCACATTAGGCTGTCGGTACTAGATGTTACTTGATCCAGACAGACCAATAGGGCTCGACTATTGGTAGTGGACATTACTCGATCTAGCTAGATCAAGAGGGTTTAGAATGGAACTTGAAGAGGGCTGGTTCATTCCAAACATGTGAGCTTGTGAGCCAGTCACATTGGTTGCGCCAGAAATCACAGAAACGTTTGGACTTTACCCCCCAGGCGATGGCACAACTTGACCACTTACTAGAGGGATCGAAGAACTGACAAAGACATGGCTCGAGATTGTCGATTGAACAAGACAAGTTAATTGGACCGCCGAAACAAGAGGATTCAGAATGGTGGGTTACACAAGAATTGAAGTAACTATAGAATGCACGATCGGTTGGGAGGTCAGGTTCTGAATGAACGGACTTGAGGTAGGCATAGCGCCAAACAACCAAATAGGGTTATGATATAGCGATAAGGCACTAGGCATATCAGAAACCAGCTGAGCTAAATTCATGTAATTACGCAGTAAATCAGGATGAACACTGGTCAGAATTCTTCTCGTGTAAGGGAAACCTTCAGGAGGGAAAGGATATTCCTACTCTTTGACAGTGCATGGAGTGGAAACCTCCGAGTGACCTAGAGAGGAGACTGGGATTTCACCTTCTGATTCCATGGGTGAAAACAAATGATGATGATGTTTGAGGGGATAATTCCAAAGGAATACCTGACTGATCGTACGGATTGTATGAACGCTGCAGTGATATCACAACAGGATTAAACAAAGGATTCGGAGGATAAACAACCAGTCCAAGCTAACCTTCAGAAGTTGGTGGACTCTTGGAAGTCTGGATAGGATTATTCAGAGATTCCAGGCCAATGTCAGAAAGTGACCCAATATCCGAGACAGGGGGAGGATGATATGACAAAGGTTGAATGCTTAGAATAATTCCAAGTTCAAGACCTTGGTCCTCAAGTGACAACAGCAATTCAAGAAAAGGCTCCTCAGACGATCTTTTAGACAGAGGAGAGGAAGAGGAACTAGGCGAACCTGATGGTTCAGCCATGATGACTTTGTCTCAATTAACCAGAAGAGAGAGATTGATTCCAAGGATTTTAAAATGTATTTAAAGGTATTCTCATGATGTGGTCTAGAAAAAGACTAACAAGAATGTTATATGATCATGGGCAACAAAATTTTAAGATGCAAAAACAAATTGGTGCTCTTTCATGTTTTAAGAGTTGAGAAAGAAGGAAAGGTGACTCTATCACTTTTGGTTTGAAACGAGCTCCAAAGGACAAGCTCTCAGATGATCTTTTATATTTAGGGATTCAAAAAGATCAAAATGACTACTCAGGACAATCTAGGCAAAAAGGATTACCAGGAAACCATGAACTGCAGAATACCTCCCAGTGAACCAAGAAGTATGGGCAGGCAATCTCCCCAAATGCTATGTTCGGTGTATCACATTTACAAGGCAACAGACTCGGCTTCATATGGATAAAGGATTGCAACCTAGTGGGGTCTCCCTTTATATATGCAACAGTACGGGGATCACAAGTCTGTATTAACGATGTCTAGTGCTGAAGCGAATGACAACTTCTAGGGGTACAGACATCGGAACACGTCTTTATCCTAGACCTTAGAAATGTGATTGTTAGGTTTCAAATGCACCTTAGGTTAATTGAATACATTTTAAAGTTTATCTTGAAATTATATCTCAGTTTTCAGGCCTTATTGATGTGACTCGAAAAACTCCTATATGCAACTAAATGAGACAAGACCCTTTCAATTCGATGAATTGTTCACACTAATGAGAGTAGAAAAACACACTCAATGCAACAAACAAGCATTGAAAGCAAAATGACCTTTTCACTACTTCACTTTTTGAAAACAAAATGATGAAAAACTCTTTCCAATTCCTATCTTTCCTATCAAATGCACTTCAAGTATTCCTTTCAATAGTAAAGAGAATTCATTTCTTTTCCAATGCAAATGACGATGCAACTCTAGTCTTCAATGGTGCTAGCTAATGTATCATATTGATTCAGCAAACTAGAATTATGTATCTTTTCAACAAAATGATAAAATGAATCATTCACAAACACTTCAATGAAAAATTTTCAATACAATCAACCTCGAGCAAATGCAAAGCACAAAAGAGAATTCCTTCCAAACTAATTATGAAAAGACTCAACCAAAAACAAGATGAGAAATGTGATCTATGCCCAAAAAGAGACACTTAATCAACAAATGAAACATTTCAAACTTGTTAAATGGAAATCAAAGCAATGAAAGGACTAAAAAATGAAATGCAAGGAGCAACTTAACTAACAACTTGACTTGCTGAGCACACAAACAAGTGAATGGATGTTGACCTAGATTCCCTAGGGCTACAAACCATCCAAGGACTCAAGAAACCAAGTGAAGAAAGGTAAACCAAAAAAGCACATAAACCAAGCCAATGAAGCTTTTCAGTCAAGGAGAACATAGTCAAGACAAGCTAAGAGGCAGAAATCAAGAAGGAAAGACACACTGGTTATGATCTAGGGGAAACCCTAATCTTCACCTACAGGAATCAACACGACTGCCTAACTAACAACAAGCACCAGAAGGGGGTCAATGCGACTGTTTTAGAGAAATTCATGTTTATCGGCATGACTGTACGATAAATAAACACACTGATAGAGGATTCAAGGAAAAAAATAAAAATTAAAGGCTAAAACCAAACTTGTCACTGTAAATTTCAGACTCAGAGCAGTAAACCAGGAAAAGTAGAGAAAAATAAAGGGAAATGGTGATACTAGAAAAGTTCACACAAAACCATAAAATGACAATCAATTAAACAGAAGGATTGGCTCCCCAGTGGAGTTGCCAATTTGTTGTGCAGATAAATTCTCATTGCGGACACAAACAATTCCTCTAGCCTGAGAGAGTGGGTCTAGCCACAAACAAATAATCTATGGAAATATTCCTTAAGCTAGAATCAAATAAGAGGGCCTACCTCTTAGAACGCTATTCCGCTTGGTGATGATCTTGCTTCCTTACTCTAGCTACTTTGCATTTCCTTCCTTCGAATACTTGAAACAAGAAAACAAACAACAACAACAAATGTGATAGCATATGAATTGCATTCAACCTACTTAACAGGTCAAGGAACATTAAGCCATCAAATGTAAGATAAAACTTCAATGTAGGAAATAAATCAATAGTTGTATTCATATAAGTTCAAAAAGAAATTACAACCAATGCCTTAACATTGCTAGTCTCCTCCAACATATCCGGGTTGCCACACTTCTGCTAGCATCTCATTGATAGCCCCAACAATGGAAGTTTTAAGGCTTCTTCTCTTTAGTCTCAAACCAAACCAAACCAAACTATTCTCCCTCAAACATAAACTAGAGAGCTACAAGCTATAGATGTCTTGTTGATTATTCAAGCTCCAAAAATACTAAGACTAAAAATAGTGTAGCTTGTAAAGGGAGGGGTTTATATAGCTTGGATGGAGGGGAGATGGTTCCTCTTATTATGGGATAAGGCCTTGTCTCTTGGATTATTTCCATCCTAATAAGGGAAAGGAGCCCAAATTGACTTCCCCAGCTCCATCTAGCCCAACCATTTACAGACTTCTGTTACGAAGCTTCTAGACCTGGAAGCTTTGACTCCATATTTAAAAAACTTTCCAAAATAGGATCAACGTGACTGAGAAAAGGCTCAGTAGCGTCGTTCAACGCTAGTCCTATTTTTAATCTCTGCAAATTGGTGCGAGGAGGAAACTGGTCATTAGCATCGGCCTTGTAAACTGGGGTAAAAGGAAGATCCTTGTGAAATGATGCAAAAGGGAATCATTCTGCCCATGAAGAGGGACATAATGGGAGTTTCTTCATGATGGTAAAGCATGTAGGGTTCACTTTAGAGGTCATCCAATATCATGGAACGAGGAGTATAGGGATAGTGACAAAATGATGTGTAACAATCACTCCCTAAACTTCTTCATAATGTCCTATAAGAGATCTGCATGGACAAAGACAAACAAGAGATCGAAGCATCCAATACATAATCATGAGACAAATGGACTAATTAACCAAATATATACCGTAAACTGATCAATATGCAATCACAATCTATGTAGGTGATAAGGAATCCTACAAGTCAGATCAATGAAGATGTAATTGAGAAAGAACAATTTCTTTTATATTAATTAACTGGAGAAAAGCCTTACAACCATATAGCCTTGATGTTGCAAGTCCCTTCTACAATCTCCAACCCTTCCAATAGTCCTCCCCAATTCTAATACTTGTACTAGCTTTATAGGCCAAGAATGGGAAGCTTTGTGTCCATTCTCCAAGGGATGAGATCCACTAATAGTGGGATAGGCTTTCCACAAAGGAAGGGGAGTTGCTCCATGATGGGAGGGATCAGTACTGAATAGGAACCCATTCAAAGCTTGTTGGTTGGTTTAAATGTTTCCAATAATTCTTCTAGACTTTACTTTTTATTTTTACATTCGTTAAGTCATGTTCGCAGGGCATAGTGTAAGACAATGTGTACTTATGTGCATATTTTAATGGTCTTTCTGCGTATGTGCACAAATTAACTAGGGAACTATGCAAGTAGCTAAAAACAATGTTTTTGTACCATAGGATCTAGCAATTCCACTTGCTTTGGGATGATTTGGATTTTAACTTTGCAGGGGAATGCTCTGGGACACATTTGTGGATAACGAAAGATCCAAATCGATGGTCATTTGCCTACTACGAAAAAATGACGTGTAACACCAGGGAATATCCCCTATGGTGAAAGGGAGGCCAACCCTTGTCACCTAGGGCGGGAGGATCTAGGATCCTCTGTGATGTGGTTTCAGGCTATCCTCTATTATTAGGACAATTTGAGCACCAACAGGGGTCTTTTCATTTACCAAGAGATTTGGTTCCCTAATGATGAGGAGTTGTTTAATTTAAGTGTTTTCCTAAGTTATAATTTTATATAATTGATTTAAAGTGAGGACTGATGTAATCATATCTTCTCGAAATGAAATATCTCGAGAGTATTTGGGAGAGTTAGAAAGATTTAAGGGTTAGTTAGATTCCTTGAAGATTCAGTGGATATGGAGAGTCAAGAGATAGGATCTTGTTGAGTAGATTAAGGATTTGAACAAAGTTTAGTTCAAAAGTCCATTGTATAATAATGTAATCAATTTTACGTAAGAGGTGCGTGTATAAAAGAGGATATTTGTGTGTCGATAGGCTTGAGAAAATTAAGACCAGGAAGGGCCAATTTAATTGTAAATCCGATCAATTTGATTGTAAATATGGCCATGGGGAGGTATTTTGTAAACCTGTGTATAACATTTATGATGAATAGAAAACATTTAGGTTGAGTGTCTTACAATCCATACGTGTGTAGCTTCAAGCATTGTTTATATTTATTCAATGTGAGTGTTTATTGTAGGTGAAATGATTAGTTGATGCTACAATACTGAAGGTTACAAGCTCAGGAAGGATAACACTCTAAAATAGCATGCATGACTCTACAGAGTTGCAAAATATTAATTAACGCTCAAGAGGGATTAATATTTGGAAACTAGTCTCAAGTTGAGATAAGTGGATGATGGATTAAAGCTCAGAAGAGGCCAATTCATAGAAGATATTTGAGAAAAATAATCTAGAATCATAGAGGGAAAGAGTGGTCAAAGGAAGAGAGGGGCCAAATGATGTATTCAGGTCGATTCCTTTGTAATATTATATGCCTTTTATAGGGAATCTCAAAAGAGATTAACACAAGGATCGAAGGGGAAGAAGAATGGACCTGTTCAAGTACCAGAGTGGCACGGTGGAGGTTTGACAGAGGTAATAAATGCAACACTTAGTTGTTTTTCAAGATTCCCGATGGAATTTCGTCACTTAACAGCAACCAGGGATGGAACTTGACAATTCCATGAGACAAAATTTGACAATATTGGGTCAGAGGCTTTATCCCAGAAATATAAGAGGATCACTTAATGAGAACAAGTAGGATGACCAAGACCAACTGACGTGTGAGCGAAACCAATCAAAAAAAAGGTTGGAATCGCGTGGAACTATAAACCCTACTCGAAATATTTTAAGCCTGGACGCAATTGGAATTTTTATTTAGAAAGCGTCGGTTTCAAATGAACCAGGTACAATTAAGAGGAAGCTCCAAGTTGCATTAGGGTCAAGAACACATCAATACATATGAGTAGACAAGTAGCGAAACATGACAAGTGTGGGCCATTCCGGAAGGGTTCTAGCTAGAAGAACCATTTAACTTCAATAAAAGAATGGATTTAGGCATTCTATATTAAAGTGGGAAAATGTGGTGAGTGGGCGAAGTCAAGCATGGAAGGCGACATAAGTGAGACAAGTGGAATTGTGGCTCGAACATCTATTTATGCCATCCCAGAAGAGAAAATCTCGGATGAACCTCAAAGTATGCCCAAAGGAAAGGTCAACATGAAGTAGACCCGGGCTTAGGCAGAATGGAAAAAAATGAGCATCCAATGGAATACGAGGAGTGCACAGAAAGTGGGTCCAACTCTTGATGTGTGAAGGCTAGTCAATACAGTGAGAGCGGAGTTGATGTGCACAAAGGAAAAAGACCAAGTTTTTTGGTGTGATTTTGTTGCATGAAGCAGAAGGAAACTAAAGGCGTCGGGATCTTAGATAAATTATGGGGGCCTTGCACTAATTTTTATTCTGGTAGCAAAGATATGACAATAAGATGAGCCCTACTGGCTTCTACTTATTGATAAGGTTGGTGTCATGGAGGTTATAGATTGGGAAATAGGGAATGGTCTGATCCTCTGTTAAGAAGATTTCCTGGGTTTGCGATGAACTCAAGACCTCAGTGCATGATTTGGGAAATGGATTTGTTATATGTTTACCCCTTTCAGATCCTCTTACTATTTATTTAAATCCTCCCATTGTGATTGCTTATAAAATGGATTTATATCCCATAAGATAGTTTGTAATAGGGTCAAAGGAAGCACCTTTTAAGAACATATTTGGTAACTATGGGTTTGGCATAATAAAGGGATTTAAGCAGGTCTAAATTAGGCCTGCATCATTTATTCTCCACCTATGAAACTAGTAAAGGAATCTATAGACTCAGCCTCCACCTATTAAACAAACATAGGAATCCAAGGCTCATGCCAAGTGGCCCCACCTGGTGTCTCTTTTATTTTGTGAGCTTCTTCCATTGTTTGCACTTCCTCTTTCCCAAATGTCTCCAAATGCTCATTTCTTACCAAATTGGCATTCCTCCTCTGTGCATTCCCCTCTCAAATGCATAAATCCTTTTTATTTGTATATTTTTGTTTTGTTGTGTGTTTACCAGATCCAACATGTCCCATAAGAGTGGGACTTACCCTTTCCTCTGCTTAGGTACACATATGCTTCCTTTAAATCTTATCAAAACTTATTTTAATGTAACAAGGTGTTGATGGTGTTGGATACCACCAACATACAGGGGATCTCCCCGATATGAGGTCCTAATTAGACCTCACACTATTTGGTGTAGGATTCCCATCTAAAAATACAACTCGGTTGTCATTTACTTAAATATATCCCTTGGCTTTAGATATTAGCACGAGAGATAAACGCACGTGTGATTTTGAATGAGTAAGAGAGTGTGCCTTGTGAATGTTCGATTGCAAATTTATCAATTTTCTTTCACTACAGAGAGGAAATAAAGTGATCAACTAAGAGAGAAGTAATAGTACTACCCTAGTTGAGGCACACATGAATGAGAAATGCTTGTATAAAATTAAGCGAAATAGTTCACATACAGACGATGATTGTTACAATCATTACAACACATTTCCAATAACTTAAGCAAAAAAGTCACTGAAATAGTTCAATCACTTCAGTACATGTGAAAACTGTTGGGTTGTGATATATTCTTTCCACATAGTTAACAAGGGGTTTGAGGGGTACCCGTAACCCCACTTGATGGGGTTCGGGGCAGCGCCCCGGAAAATTTTGGTTTTGGACCCTATGTTAGGTTGGGCGGACCCACCTATGGTTTTGTGCATGATTTTCGCACATGTTTTTTTGGACGCGATGGTTTTCGGTCCATGGTTTTGGACACGATAGTTTTCAGTCCATGGTATTGGATGCTTCGACATGTATAAATATGTATCGTAACATTGGAAGAAACATAATGAAAAATCAAGATGGTAGTCCCAGTTTTGGGATCCAGTGGGAAATCTCTGTGTATACATGTTTTATGTGTTATGCTCTCGCATTTTTATTTTTCCTGTGATTTAGAATTCGTATGCAGGTAATTTCTGTACGGGGTTAAAACTTACATTTGGTATCATAGCTGTTTTGGCTTCAAGGGGACGTCTTTGTTGTTGAGGGGTTTCGCTTGGGCCTGCGGTAGACCCTGTTTAGTGGGAGATCTGCAAGATCGATTCTGGTGGTGAAAGAAGATGGCAAGCAGCGGAAAAATAGAGATTGAGAAGTTCAATGGTCAGAGTTTTGAGTTGTGGAAACTCAAGATGGAGGATCTGTTGGTGGATAAAGATTAGTCGATCGCGGTAGATCCAGGTACTAAACCAACTGGAGTGACCGATGAAGAATGGAAGAAGCTGGATCGGAAGGCAAAGAGCACAATACGATTGTGTGTCTCAGATTCAGTATTGCTGAATGTATCAGGGGAAGCTACAGCAAAGGCTCTGTGGGACAAGTTAGGGACTTTGTACCAATCTAAGTCTCTGGTGAATAAACTATTCCTGCGGAAAAAGCTGTATAACCTGAGGCTGAAAGATGGAGACTCGGTGACAGAGCATCTGAATGCGTTTAATACTGTGGTAAGTTAGTTATCATCAGTTGATATTAAAATTTTAGATGAAGATAAGTGCATCAGTTTGTTGTGTTCTCTACCAGATTTGTGGGATAGTCTGGTTATTGCAATAGGTAGCAATGCAACTGCATTGCAGTTTGATGAAATAGTCTCAGCCTTGCTTACGGAGGAGATGAGACAGAAAAATATGGACAACCAGAATGGTGATGCCTTGTATGTACGAGGACAGTCCCAGAACAGAAACAAAAATAAGTCATCGAGTGGGAGATCTAAATCTAGAGGGAGATCTAAATCTCCAGGAAAACCTACAAAGGTGGTGTGCTGGAAATGCGGAAAGGAAAGGCACTTCAGAAGGGAGTGTAAATCTAAAGCTCCTGATAAAGGAAAGGGATCTGATGATGCTCCTTCTGCAGAGGCGAAAACCACCTCATATGAAGGTGGGGATGTGTACTTGGCTTCT
>APFE030966278.1:0-19998 GCA_000404065.3 Pinus taeda | reverse complement strand
AGCCTAGGCAAATGGACAAAAATATCCACAAAAGCAGCGTCACAAAAGCAGGACGCTGCTAAAAGGAAACCTTATCATGAAAGACAAGTATTTTAATACTTGATAAGGGGATCAATGGAGGATCATTGATTCCTGGCAAGGATCTCTCTACTCAAGGGTGAACTAGAGGCAATCAGTTCTAGGTTAGGTGGAAAATGGTGTCAACTTCCCAATGTTGATTTTACCTAATGGATTTCTGGTTAGACTCTTTGTTGTTTTTATTTAAGTTGGTAATGCATAAAACTATGAATAGATGTTGAAATTGTTTGGAAGATAGTTGTAAGATTTCTTTTTTACTTGAGAATTGATAATATGATTATTGCATAGAATAAATGCTATACGGATCTTATCTTTAGATGATTCGAATTTTTAATAATGGCTATTCATGCAACTTGCTAAATTGAATGAAGGAACATAAATGTATTCAATGGAACACTTGAATGCTAACTTAGATGTATAAGTAACCTAGTGCGAATGATCATCACCACTTTGATAGTTTAATCACACATATTTCCCTATATTCAAAGAAATGTTTATGGTAGATAGAGAGGTTTCAAGGGTATGGTAAAGGTTTCCAGATTATCCTTAAGATGAACTTACTTGAGTATAGTATAAGATACTAGACCGATAATGATTCTGAAGGAAGGTGTTTGGATCAAAACAACTACTGACTTAAATAGAGTCATGAATCATGTGTGTATTTATTCCAATAATCATATAGAAAAATTGGAATTCTAGTAGCTCAAACCTCAAGAAGGAAGTTCAAGGGCAAGAACACCAGGTATATGGAGGATCATTGTATAGAATACTCTCCTACAGAGTCCAGGATCTGTTCCAAAGATTTATAACGTAAATTATCCTTTCTTCCCCAAGAATCTATATCATAGGGATGGAATTCCACTACTTAATTCTCGTCAACTCTTTGTTGGTGAAGGACATGACGGTGCTTGGTTACAAAATTTTTACTAGGCTGCAACAGGAATAGGATAATTTGTTAATTGGAAGCAAGGTACACCTCAATATTATAAAATTAAAGGCGGTTGATCCTCTATTAGCATTGTGTCATAAAGAGTCTCTAGCATAATTAATAAGCATCGTATTCCTCCCTCTAGCCTCGAGACCACAACCTGATTTAAGTAGATGGATTAAGAATATTAAAAAAAAAAAATCCCATGAAGATAATTTAAAAATGAAGGAATGAGAGACAGACGTTGGAAGTAATTTGCAATCCATATTTGCCATTTCTATAGTCTCTTGGACCTACAAAGCCGTAAACATAGTTGGTGAATGGAGCCTTCAGATACCGAAAATTGATGCAAGCAATTTTCTTAGGAATATAAAGATAATACTTACAAATGTTGTTGAGGTAGTCTATATGCAAGTAGTTAAGTTCCCACATAAAGAAATGCTCACAATATTTAACTTGTATTATTTGGCAAACATGTATAGGTTATTCGAGATTCGAAAAATATTGAAATAGTATGTTATAATATATATAGGAGTAATGATGTCTTTTGTAATTAAAGGTTTGCAACCATATATTAGTCGGTTGAATATATGTTTAATAAAAAACTATATATAACCATTGTTGTTCCACTTGGCAGTGTCTATAACATGATCTGTGGAAATTCTTCGAAGTTGTCGATAGTTAAATTATATTATACTCTACAGAGTGTGGCAAGGTTTTTGGCCCCATGCAATATGCTTTGCAATATAGCAATGAATTGATGAAAGTCAAATTAAAAGTTGCTTCCCTCTATTGTGATTGTTACTCTATCAATTGCAGATTGACTTAGAGAGGTGTCGCTCAACACTAGCTCAAATAGTTGAGAAGTCGTGACACTCCAGAAGGACATCTAAGGTGTTGGTGTTACCAAACCTATTGTTCTATTCAATAGACATTCACGCCTTCTATGAAAATTGCCTTCTTAGACAACTACCCTCGACTTTAGGTATTGTTACTCATATAGCTCAAGAGCCTTACAAAAACCCCTTGCCATTAATCTCTATGTCAAGCCTTGTTAGGTCAGCTTTCGTAAGCGTTTTTTATTAGTAAATTTAAAGCACAACATCCCCTTTCAAATTTGATTGTCTAAGAAAATCACGTTTATGACTTTTGTTTTCCTTTTCGATCCACAAAGTTTCTCCTTTTTCTTGCATGATCCACTAAGCCTACAACCTAATGAAGGTATGATTTCAACAATAGTTACATTTTGTGGAATATTCTACCTCTGAAAAAAATTCAATTGGATAATGCTTATCTAGATTTTCACATTGACAAAAGCATCTTTAGCTTCATCTATCCTTTGCATTGTAAATCTGAACATGGAGGCAACACATATTTAAGATCGGCGTAATCATTTAACCACTTGATCGATTGGTAGCTTCTTCAGTATAAAGACTAAAAATATCCATTATGTTATTCTATTTTAGTTTTTTGGCATCAAGTTTTACCATCTTCTACGAGGGAACCCTCTGAAGTATCTTTTGCATTTAAACAATCCCTTCGAATTCTTCAGTAGGTGAGTGCATTCCACTGGGAAAAAGATATGGAAATAATTCGTATGTATACTAATACTTGATATGTCAAGGGATTATTTAGCTGGAGAAAGTGGTGTATCCCACTTCTCAAATTACCAAGGGAGCTATATAGAGAATACAAATAAACCTAACAGCTAGATTTCATGATCAACCCATAATAGAAAAATTTTACTCGGTTTTGTTTGTTCGTCTAAGAAGTGTTAGCTGATAGTGTTTGGGGGATTCTCTTCTGTCCATTGATTGGGGTTAGCTTTTGTAATTAGGATGGGTTTTGGATCAAAACCCTAATGGCATAATGGTGTGTGCCTAGACCCACATATTTGTGTGAAAGCGATAATTTGAAAATTCTTGGTATAGAGCAATTCAGTAATGAAGCTAAGAGGGATGGTTCTTGACAAGATATGGTAGAAGAGAAATCCTCCCTTTGTGTGGTACATTGTTTGTCCAATTGCATTGTAATCTACATTGTGGGTGGACTTTGATGATATTACATATCATGTAATGAGGACATGGAGCTTTGGCCTTGATCCCAACAATTTATACCAAGAATATTTTCCCCATGGGTATTTAATCCAACAAATCCCCGATCAACCATAATAGTGCATGCAAAGGAGGGAAACATAACTTATATTCTAGACTATTCAATAATTCATGTAGTAAGTTTACCGAGAAATGTATGACCGTCCTTTCAGCCTACATATGGAAGGATGTCATTTGCCAATGTGGTATTCAGAATAAGCATAGCCACCATTTCCCAACAAGGTGATGACATAGATCAATGGGTTGGGAATGTGGACACCAATATTGTGTGACAGAATGTGCATAAATTAACTACACTATTCTCTCTGCCAAGTAATCCGTGTTGACACAAGATAAGGTAACCATTGTGCCAACTAGTTGTAATGGTATAATCTAGATGTTCTACTTCTTAATTATCAGGTTATCGATGCCATGGGATTTATATCATACATACTTTAGATAGCTAGCCAAGGATTCAATGGTGGACTATGGATGAACACCTTGGGAAAATGTTATTCCATAAAAATGGTATTCAAGGTTTCCTCAAAAAATCACTTTAGATAGCTAGCAAGGGATTCAACGGTGGAATATGGATGAACACCTTCGGAAAATTTTGTGCCATAAAAATGGTATTCAAGGATTCTTTGAAGAATCCTTTGATTATTCTATATGAAATAGTTTTCAGGGTCATCTTTTATATACATGTAAATACCCATTTAACTTTCGTACAACCTCCTTGCCCCGTCCATGGGAAATTGCTCAAATACTATGAAATAATTTTTAGGGTCATATTTTATATACATATATATACCAATTTAACTTTTGTAACCTATGTCTTTAGGGATAGGAACAGACTAATGGAAGATTAGAGTTAAATTATGAGTTGTATGATTGTTATGCATAGTCTATCCAAGGACATAGCTTAATAAAATACAACTAATCTCTATAGAGATAATATATCCATGGACATAGCTTAATGGAATTCAATTTATACTTATAGAGATCTTAAGAAATGATGAAATACAAAGGGAAGTAATAGATAAAATGATTTCCTTCATATTAGATAAACTTATATGTAAAAAAAAAATACAACTAGAAGAGGTACATGACATTTAGAAACACCAAAATGTTTGTGTTTAAGTAAATATGAAGAGCTCGAGTTCATATCAATAATTTATTAAAAAAAATAGTTATACATTTCTAGGATTAGTTTAGAATATGAAGACTATTTTTCCTGTAACTCTCTTATTTCAATTTACTATTGCAAATATTCTCTCATCTAGGTTTCTATCTTTGTTGTTGGTATTAGCTTTTATTTTTAAGCCTTTTTATCCATCGACTGTTATTCATGATGTTGCTCGTTGTGATGTTTTTGCCATCATATCTTGATGTATTTTTCTATGAACAAATTGATGTCTTCGTGGGTTGGAAAGTCCATAGACACTTGATCTACTGCATCCCCAAGGGTGCTCTGAATGGTGTCTTTGAATCTGCTTTCTTGGAAACCATTCTACATGTACCGCTGACAGGCAGATGAACACCTGCGATGCCTGGAGACATGGCAACACTCATAGCAAGAAATATGTTAGTCGAAAACCAAAATGAACTTGAGAATTAACTTGCAACATATCTGTGTGAATGATCATGAAGGTTGCGCAATTTTGATTGGGAGGTCTGGAGACTGACTACCAAAACTACACAAGGAACAGTCTAGGCTGTTAGGAGACCGACTGACTGCTAGAAATGCACAATGCATAGTTTTTTCTAGCTACTGACTATTCGAATTGCACAATGCGCAATCCCAACTAGCAATGGTTGTAGGCTCAATGATTGCATTGTGCAATTTTCTGGGCCAATAGTCACTATCCCTCATAATTGCATAAAGCAACATAGGAGAACAATCACTGGGGTAGAAATGCACATTTCTTGAGAGGAAGAGAGAGCCTTCCCTCTTAGGGTTGCACAATGTTGTCTTGGTGAGGCAGAGTCCAGCCCAATGCTACTCAGACTCATCGACAGGCAACTGAAAGTGAAAGTGAATGTGAATGCATGGCGATATTGAGTGTGAGCATAAGTGAGTGATTGTGCATGTAAATAGTGAATGGAAGATTCAGAAAATGGAACAACATGCATGTGGGTGGGGCAAGTCACCAAATCGGTGACAGTTTGTGAAAAATAGTTTCATGCATGCGACAAAATTCAAATGTTAATGAAAATTGAAATGGGGCTAATTCAAGCTAGTATGTATCATAGTGATAGCAAGAGCTCACTGAAATCAAGAACACAGTGTTCATATGAAGCGAAACAAAAAAAATGCCTGGGCTTACCCCAAGGCAACTAAGCTGGATGTGCCGATAGCTCCTAGATGTGTTGTGAGATGCCAGAGCTATAAGGTTGATGTGACGAATGAGCTCTGCAACATCCGATTGATGATTTTTTATCAAAATCAAGGTTATGACGTGCACACCAAAAATCTACGAAAAGCGACACTTGGTGGGAGGTTTCTAAATTGACCCTTTCATGTAACCTCTAATTGCCAAAAATAGATCCCTGAAACAAGGGATGCCTTTGCATGTTGCCTTGGGAGAAGTAGCCCATGCATGCAATTCTATTTTGCTCAATCCCGAAGGGAACCGGTCAACTCAGCTGCACATGCAAGAGGCTGCTCAACTCCTGGAAAAAATGTGCATTTCTAGCTAGGAGATAGATAGGCAACTATAAGCGAAAGTGAATTTGAATGCATGGTGATACTGTGTGTAAGCATAAGTAAATGATTGTGCATGTAAACAGTGAATGGAAGATTCAGAAAATGGAACAACATGCATGTGGGTGGGGCGAGTCATCGAATTGGTGACTGTTTGTGAAAACGAGTTTCATGCATGTGACAAAAGTTAGATGTTAGTGAAAATTGGAATGACATTATTGCAATCTAGTATGTATCATAGTGATAGCAAGAGCTCACTGAAATCAAGAACACAGTGTTCATACGAAGCGAAACACAAAAAAAGATAGAAATGTAACATAAGACATGGAAAGTGGGCTTACCCCAAGGCAGCTAAGTTGGATGTGCCGATAGCTCCTAGATGTGTTGTGGGATGCCAAAGCTACAAGGTTGATGTGATGAATGAGCTTTGCAACATCCGATTGATGAGTTTTGATCAAAATCAAGGTTGTGATGTGCACGCCAAAAATCTAGGGAAAATGACACTTGGTGGGAGGTTTCTGAATTGATCCTTTCATGTAACCTCCAACAGGCAAAAATAGATCCCTGAAACAAGGGATGCCTTTGCATGTTTCCTTGGGAGAAGTAGCCCATGCATGCAAGTCTATTTTTCTCAGTCCTGGAGGGAACCGGTCAGCTCAGCTGCACATGCAAGAGGCTGCTCAACTCCTGGAAAAATGTGCATTTCTAGCTGGGAGCTGGCCTGGCTACTTAGAAGAATTGTTCATTTTCTGGGTAGAGTAGCTGACTCTTGCCCAAATTTGTGTAAATTCTAGGCTTAGAAGCCCAACTGGAAAGTATTACACAATTTTCTTGGTGAAGCTTTCTCAACAGAACTACGCAATTCTAGGGCTCAGTAGACAGCAAGTCAGGTTTGTACAATTTCTGGAGGGAAGGTTGGTTTCCCTCTAGATTTGTGCAAATTCTTGAAGGAGCTCCTCAACTTGCTACTGGACCAAGTCCGAACGAAGAACCTGTGAGGGGAATGCATCAAGATTTGACCAATATGTTGTCTTTCTGCAAGCAAATAACTGGAACTTGTGTACTTTGACAAAGCAAGACATGGTACTATGAAGGTTTGTAGGGAGGCTCCAAAACGAAGCTAAGGAAAAATTTTGGAGGGTGGTTGTTGCCACTACAACACTTAGCGACACACTGGTAGAACTTCAGCTCTTTGAATGGACCTTGTTCATGAAAAGCAAGTCTAACACCTTCGGAACTATTGTTTAGTTCTCAGATTGTCTTAGTTTCACACTAGCTCGATTGTAAGATGTAGCATCCACCAATCTCTTGGTCGATTAACACACATTCCAAGCCAAGTCAACACAATTGTTTTGATTGGGGTTGAGGGGTATATTGATACACAAGCATTATAGTCATAAAAGTCTTAGTTTCATCTCTCATGCCATTTGACTGCTAGCAGGCCTATATAGTACCCCAGCGGAGTCATATAGGAACACAAGCATGGCTCTACTACCAGTGAGCCTAGTCAATAGCTCGTTGGAGTTTCTTGCATCGCCTCTCTATGCAAGAAGCCTTTCTCTTCTTTCACCTTATTCATTTTTCATTTTTTTTACTTTTGCATTTTTTTCATTTTTTTCATTTTTTTATTTTTGTAACTGTACATATCACTTATTCACTTCAAGGGTGGAAGAGTGATCCTGACTTATTGGGAGAAAAATATATTGTTCCTGCAAAGACATAGTTTATTATATAACTGACGTTCCTATTAAAGTTTTCCCCCCCACCTTACTTTACTTGATGAGCTGACAAGGGTTAACCCAAGAACAACTGACTAGAGTAGGTGACGTTGGTTAGCATGCAACCATTGCATTATCACCAAGGTTTACTTCGAACAGTATGCATTTTCCATTGGTGTATCATGGAATGAAGACAACAAGTACTTACATGAGAGAGTGGACAAAAGATAACCAAATGTTGTTGTAAAAGTCCTCTTGTACTTTTCCCAGCTTGTTTCAAGAGTTTTACATGGTCCATGTGAAACTAACCTATGGACAACAATAAGAAAACAAGCCAAAAGCAAAGCAAGAAGCAGAAGAAAATCTGGAAGTAAAGTGAGTAAGCCAACAAGAAAGTAGACAAACAAAAAAACAAAGCAAGTAGGCAAACAAGCATGCAAGAAAATAGATTGAAAGCAAGCACTACTCCTACTCCTAAGCTAACAGTGCATGGGCCTGATCATGTGAAGTGATATTTCCAATGCATCCACAGGTGCATTGGTTGAACCATGATGGTGAAGTCTTGGTTTGCGAATAAGAAAACTATGTGAACCAACAAACAAGAAAGATGTAACAATGAAGACAAACACAATCCAAGTTTAAAATCATCCACATAACAAAAATGAGTGAAATCACATGACATGGGCTCTATGGACTTGCCACAGTACTGAGCTACACTGCGTGTAGATGTTGAGTGTATGCATTCTCTTGACTGTGACATGCAAGAAAACATGAGAGAGGTAGACCACTTACATTTTCCATGTGTGCTTGTGGTGTAAGATTCCTCCAACGCATGAGCGATGGGATCGTGTAGTTCGAGTGGAGGAAGAAAAATCTGGATGTTTCAAAAATTTCCTAACTAGAAGTGAAACCAACCTTAGGACAATGAAGGCCTTACATAACCATCAGCTCTGGCTGAAGTGCCTCGATAGCCTATGGGGTTTCGAATTCATTGATAAATAGATCATTGTAGAACAATGTCTTATATGGATTAACAACAATTGAATCAACATCATGATCAGATGAAGAAGTAGAGAGATCACGAAAACCAAGATCAGAAAATTTAGGTTGCTTGTCGTCATCCTCATGATTTGATGAATTGGGCAGAGGGGTAGATGAGAAGAAAATATGTTCACCCTCTGTGTTTTCAGAAATGAAAGATGATAGATTGGATGGATTTTCAGAAGAGGATGTGTCTCGTCTACATTGTGATGATAGACTGACATTTGATGTGTCTTGTGAATGATCAAAAGTAGAGACATGCAGAAATATGTTTTCATAGGGGAAATCAACAGTGGCAAAATCAAAAGGAATGTTAGGATGAAGTAGATGAGGCATAGCTAAAAGGAAGTCTTCCTTCACCACAGGTTTTTCTCTAGATTCCCAAACACACTCGTCATGAATGATGGCATAGGTTGGCTGTATAACACAAACTATGTTGACAACTTGATCCTCACTAATAGCAGGTGAGGAGTCCGGAATGGGAGAGCACAAGATAGTACAATTATGAGGATCAATAGAACACGGGGATCAAGGTTGAGGGAATGCATCCACATGACAACTAATAGGCTTGCAAGCCAAATATGCATAGACATCAAGAGCAGGTGGGGTGGTAGAACATGAGAGTTCAACATATGTGTGTGAATCATCTCCTACATCACTCTGCGGTGGTCGAGCCATTTGATGAGGGGAGGGCGGACAATCTCTTGTGACAGCAATTGTGCCTATGTGTGATTACGTAACTCCATCACCAAAGTGTGCTAAGCAGAGCTCGTATATGTGAAGAAGATACTCAAATATTCCATCAAGAAATTCCTAATCAATATCATCTTCGAGGAGTCGGTATGCAAGATTATAAAAGCACGTGTGAAACTGTACAACGAATTCATTAGTTTCTTGTCGTAAATTAAAATTTCTCTGTTGAGTGCTTGACGATCGAAGTGATTGAAAGCACAGTCTATCTCTGCAACTAGATGAGCAAGAGAATGAAAATATTTTTTAGGCAACGTGGCACACCAGTGTATTAGGTGCCCTCAAAGCGTGTAGATGAAAAATGCACAGCTCATGTATTCTTCAAAGAATCCATGTCTTTCACATGATTCTACAACATCGACTTCATGCCTAACCAAGGCTACGTAAGTTCCACCATCATATGTTTTATGGGACAAGTTATACGAGAGATTTTATGAGATGATGAAATCATTTCCATAAGACATATATCCCGGAATAGCAACTCGGTAGTTAGTCGTGATAGATATGTAGAGATTTAAAACAAGTATGAGGACTCATCTTGTCATTTGGCCCTCCTTCTAGTGCCAAAATGTTGATGGTGTTGGACCCACCAACATGTAAGGGGATATCCCGGGTAATAAGTCCCAATTAGATCTCAGACCATTTGGTGTAGGAGTCCCAGTAGTGGGTCATATAGCAATGCCTTGACCGTGATTTCACACAGAGGAAAGTAAGATTACTCTGTTGGTAGCAAGGGTTTGACAATTGTAGTACGTCAAGGAGGGTGCATGAGAGGTTCTAACACACGGGGTTTCAGATTAGTGTGCCCCTTAGAAGCTTGTAATAGTACACAGCTTGGAAGAGAACACATGAGGGAATATGCACCACATGCTGGGAAGCAAGTTAGCGAGCAATCCAAAGTGATGGTTAAACCAACAACATATTTCAGAAAGATTCATACATATACAGAATAGTCCATACATGCATGCATAAGAAAACAAATACATATATCATTTAGAGTAAACTAGATAGATAGAATAGAATACAACATATGCATGAAACGTGTTGGCTTTGTTATATTAATGGTGGCTCTGTTATATAAAGAAGTGTAAGTTCTAGTCATACAATACATCCATGTCCAACCACTAGTTCTGATAGTGGAACGTTACAGCCACAACCGCCTGCTCCTCCAAAGAGATGTACTAGCTCTGCATAGTGGAGAAGCCTAGGGTTGTTCCAATACCATCAAATCTCTCCTCGAGATAGTCTTATCAGAACCTTGGCTGACCAAAATCCTTTACAATGAGTTATGAGGTTCTATTTATAGCAAAGGGTGGGGTGACCCTTGACATTCCCTTTGTGATAGTTCATCTACCCTCATGACTCTTCATCTACTCTATGACTGTTACATCTAACTATCGACACTTGAATTACACTTGACATGATGTTACATTACAATGGCCATGTGCCCATGTGAGACAAAATGGCTTGAGCAAGCCATGAAAGACATCACTAACACTCGATCCATTATGGTGAGATGAACTCTATGGCATGCTTTTGATGGTGAAGGCAGTCAGCTGATGCCAAGCTTGTTTGCTCGTGATGGTGTGCAAGGTGACATCTTGTTGAAGCGAACTCTTGCCTCCGTTGCATTCAGGTGCATTGGATCCTTTATTCAACTTTTCTGACAGCATCCGCATGGTCATATTGCATGCATCTAAAATATAAACACATTGATGCATAGTGTTTATGCTAAGATTCAACTTGTGTGTTGGTGATCATGCATATCATATTGTTGAAGTATATGTTTAGCTCTAGTCAAACCTGCTTCTTCTCTTCACCTCGATGAGTGTGTTGTATGGGTGGGATCACATGTGTGCGTACAATGACATGCATGTTGCTACATTCATTTGCATGTGATCAATAACACTGCTCACCATGTCTACTCCGTGCTAGCGATTGGGATGGATCTTTAACTTTTACAATCGCAGTTTCATCCGTGAGTGTATGTTGTGCCCCTTGCTATACCTATTCCTACTACAACCCATTCTCTTCTCTATTCAGCTCATGTTCTTCCTTGAGTTTTTTCTTCAGCACATGCAAATCCTTCTCTTTTGCATTCTTTGTCTTTGCGCAATCTCCATGTCACACTGTCACCTCATAGCCTGAGTCTCCAAAGTTTCTTTCATCAAACGTGGATCTGCTTGAGCTTGCAACTTTGTTCCACCTCTATGTTGTCACAACCTTCATCTTGCATTCGTTGCATTTGGTATGCTACCTTTAGATGTTGTTCATGATGCTTCTCGTTGTGATGTTGCAACCACCATATCTTGATGTCCTTGTCTATGAACAACTTGATGTCTTCGTGGGTGGGCAAGTCCATAGACAATTGATCAACTGCATCTCCAAGTGTGCTCTAGATGGTGTCTTCGAATCTGCTCTCTTGGAAACCATTGTACCTTTGCTACTGAGAGGCAGATGAACACCTGCGATACATAGAGATATGGAAACACTCATAGCAAGAAATCTGTCAGTAGAAAATGAAAATGAACTTGATAACTAGCTTGGAGCATACTTGTGTGATGGATCATGAAGGTTGGGAAATTTCAGCCGCGAGGTTGGGAAACTGACTGCCAAAACTACACAAGGAACAGTGTGGGATGTCAAGAGGCTGACTGACTACTAAAATTGCATGATTCACAGTCCTGTCTAGCTATTGAATATTGGAATTGCACAATGCGTAATCTCAGCTGGCAATGGTGGCAGGCTTAGTGACTACATTGCACAGTTTTCTAGGCCAGCAATCACTATCCCTCATAATTGCACAATGCAATATTGAAGGATAGTCACTAGGGTATAAATGTGCATTTCCTAAGAGGAAGAGAGAGCCTTCCCTCTCAGGATTGCACAATGTTGTCTTGGTGAGGCAGGCCAAGGCTGCCCAGACTCGCTACAAGAAACTGAAAGTGAAAGTGAATGTGAATGCATGGTGATACTAAATGTAAGATTAAGTGAATGAACATGCATGAAAAAAATGAATAAAATATTGAGAAAATGGAACAACATGCATGTGGGTGAGGCGAGTCATCGAATAGGCAACTGTTCATGAGAAACAATGAATAAAATATTGAGAAAACAGAATAACATGCATGTGGGTGAGGCGAGTCATCGAATAGGCAACTGTTTATGAAAAGAAATGAATAAAATATTGAGAAAACGGAACAACATGCATGTGGGTGAGGCGAGTCATTGAATGGGCAACTGCTCATGAAAAACAGTTTCATGAGCATTCTAGAAGGATGACCAACTCTTATCTCATCCTATGAGCTCAATTTTGGATAGGCTATGGATCATTCAAACCTCTACCCTCTCATCCATTTCTCCATGGAAACTAACTATCTAATTATCGAAAACCATTCAATACCCAATTTATGACAAAATGACTTGCACTTCCCTATAAATTAACAACTCATCATAGTGATCAAGAGGTTGGAACTTGGATATTGTAGAGAAATACTATTAGTTTGGGAGTTGAAATCATTATCAAGTAATGTTATGCTACTGGATTGATGTGCTATTGGTATGATGAGGGTTTGGACTAAGCTAGATGAGTGACACGGGAAGGAACGACATTGGGTGTAACTTCTCCTTCTATCAATCAATAAAGTCGTTTGTTCCTTTTCCAATAAATTTTTCTATACCTATGATGAATGTATGTTCAAATGTTGTTGATTCCATTTGTTTACAATAGATAGATCATATGATTTTATTGTTTTCGTCTTCTGTTTATGTTGACAGGTACCAATTGAGTGAATTCAGTTTGAGCAAGAGCGACGGGAGAAATTCAAAGGAGATCAAAGGAAGCAAAGGATCACAAGTAGGCTCCTTTATCTTATCTTTCTATTGTAGGAAAAGGTTAAACATATTTACTTCTATTGTTCTAAGTGTAACTACCCACTTAGGGAAGATGTACTTGTCCGTAGGTATAAATTACGCATAACAAATTGTTGAAATGTCTCTTTGGGACACCAATGGAGCCTTGGTCAGGGGAAACTTCTCTGCATAGCAAGCAAGCCCATTCAAACCTTCATTGCAGAGCACATAGGCCCACTTAAGCCTGCGCTAGGCAAGGATGAGGGAAATTGACATAGGATTATGGGAATATTCCTTGATTCTAGAGCATTGTAGAAGGATGCCCATCTCTTATCTCATCCTATGAGCTCAATTTTGGATAGGCTATGGATCATTCAACCCTCTATCATATCATCCTTCTCTCCATGTAAAATAACTATCCAATGATGGAAAACCATTCAATACCCAATTTATGACAAAACGACTTGCATTTCCCTGTAAATTGATCACTCATCATAGTAATCAGGAGGTTGGAACTTGGATATTTGTAGAGAAATACTATTGGTTTGAGACTTGAAATAATTATCAAGTAATGTTATGCTATTATATTGATGTGCTATTGGCGTGATTAGGGTCTGGACTATGCTGTATGAGTGACAGGAGATCGAATCACATTGGGTGTAACTTCTCCTTCTATTAATCAATAAAGTTGTTTGTTCCTTTTCCAATACTTTTATCTATACCTATGATGAATGTATGTTCAAATTTTGTCGATTCCGATTTTTTACAGTAAATAGATCATAAGATTTTATTTTTGTCATCTTTTGTTTATGTTGGCAGGTACCAATTGAACGAATTAAGTTTGAGCAGGAGCAACAAGAGCAATTCAAAGGAAGTGAAGGATCACAAGTAGGTTCCTTTATCTTATCTGTCTATTTTAGGAAAAGGTTAAACATATTTACTTTTGTTGTTCTAAGTGTAACTATCCACTTAGGGAATATGTACTTATCTGTAGGTATAAATTCTGTATAACAAAGAGGTTGTCTTTCTGTAATAAAATCACTGGCGCTTGTGTACTTTAACGAAGCAAGACACACTGCTATGAGGGTTGGTAGGGATGCTCCAAAATGAAGCTAAGGAAAATTTTTGGAGGGTGGTTGTAGTCGATACAACACTTGGAGACACATTGGTAGAACTCCAACCTTTCGAATGGACCTTGTTTGTGAAAAGCAAGTCTAACAAATCCAGAAGTATCGTTCAGTTCTTAGCTTGTTTTGGTTTGAAACTAGCTTGATTGTAAGATGTAGCATCCACCAAGCTCTTGGTCTATTGACACACATTACAAGCCAATTCAATACAATTTTTTCGATTGGGGTTGAGGGGTATATTGATGCACAAGCATTATAGTCATCAAAGTCTTAGTTTCATCTCTAGTGTTGCTCTATTGCCAACAGGCCTGGACAATATCCTGATGGAGTCACATAAGAACACAAACAAGGCTCCGCTACCAGCGAGCCTGGTCAGTACCCCAACAGAGTTACTTGCATCACCTCTATGTGCAGGAAGCCTTTCTCTTCTTTCACCTTATTCACTTTTCCCTTTTTTTTTAACTTTTTAATTTTTTTAATTTTTTAATTTTTGTAATTGTTCATAGCACTTATTCATTTCAGAGGCAGAAGAGGGATCCTGAATTATTGGGAGCGTAAGAGGTTGTTCCTATAGATACATAGTTTATTATACCTCTAATGTGTGTGTTAAGATTTTCCCCCTCACCTTGCTCTACTTGACTGAGCTGAAAAGGGTTAACCCAAAATGTGTCGAAAATGTTTCGAAAATGCCTTTTTACATTTTTAATGCCATAACCATATTTTCCAATTTCTTTAGCCATAAACACATCGAGTGATGCCTGCTAGGATATCTTTGTCCAACATTCAACTTGGAATAAGTGTGCCTTAACCATGGTCTTATTTTGCCTTTATTAACTTTTATTACATGAAATTTTAAATAGGGGTTGTTATAGACCCATCCCCCTTGGGGAACACTGTCCTCAGTGTTAAAGCACACCAATACCTAAAAAAATTGCTAAGAAGAAAACATACTGCCCATGGAGCTTTATAACTTAGCTCATTGCAATATTTATAATGAATGATATGCTCAAAGCAAAACATCATGACAATATGACAAAATAACAACCATACCACTTATTGGAGCTTTATAACTTATCTCATGGAAATATTTACATCCATATACATATGTACATATACCAAAACATTAACACAACATATGCGAAACATATACCAGACATCATACCAAAACTGCTTTGCCTCAACTGATAAACAAAAAAGGATACATGGCTCGCATCTGATCCACCATCTCCCATGTAGCTTCTTCAGGCCCAAATTAATTCAACTACACTTTAACTTTCTCTATGGTTCTATTCCTGAGCATGAGCTACTTTTGCTACAATATGCACAGAGGCTCCACCTGCTTCACCTGCAATACAGACCAATCAGTGACATGATCAACATTCTTTATATACATTTTAAGAATTGACACATGGAAAAAATCATGGAATTTCACTGTTGGAGGTATTTCAAGTTGATAGGCCACTAGTGCAATCCTCTCAAGGATCTCAAAATTCTCGTAATACCATGGTGCCAAATTAGCACATGATCCAATCCTCAAATAGATCTTCTTGGGCTTGATGCACAAATACACATGCTCCCCAACTTGAAACTCTTTGAATGCACTATGTTGGCTTGCATAACTCTTATCAATATCAGGTGCTCGCTTTATATTCTTATTTATAACCTCCATTTCCTACTCCATGTCTGCTAACATAGTTGCCTAATAAGTACCCTGTTCACTAGATCACTCCAACTAATGGGAGTATCATAACTCCTCCAATACAGTGCCTCGAAAGGACTTATCCTTAATGAAAATTTATAAGCATTATTGTATGAAAACTTAAATAATGGTAGATATTCCTCCAATATTATCTGCTGGTGCATCACGTACATCCTCAACATCTCCTCTAAGATTTTGTTGACCTTCTCTATCTATCCATCTGTCTGCAGATGATAAGTTGCACTTAAGGCCAACTCTGTACCCAAACCTACAAATAGTTCCTCCAAAAATTTGGAAGTGAACCTCGCATCCCTTTCTGGAATGATCTTGTTTAGAACACCATTTAATATCATGATCTCTGTGATGAAAATTTGTGCCACCTCACTAGCTGAATATGTAGTCTTCATGAGAATGAAGTGAGCTACCTTTCTAAGCCTGTCAACCATGACCATAATATAATCATGCTCACTCATTATCCTTGGAAGACTTGTATTGAAATCCATGGAAATGACCACCCATTTCCATTCCTGAATCAGAATAGGCTATAGTAGACCACCTGGATGCTTACATTTTGCCTTTATCTGTTAGACATGCAAACATCTAGCCATGACCTATGCCACTTCCTTCTTCACATTCGACAAATAGTATAACTTATTCACTATGGTCAATGTCTTCTAATATCCTGGGTGACTTGAGTATGGCTTCATGTGAAACTCCCTCAAGATAAGCTTCTTGAGCTCACTGCAATCTGGCACATATATCTTGTCCCTGAATCTCAGAAAACCATCTATCGTGAGACGATAGTCTGCATCTTTATCACCTGTACCTATTCATGTACTTTGATGTAGCCTATCCATAATCTCCTTATACATGTTATCTCGTTGTCCTTCCCGCAAGATCCTATCTTGTAACTCTGTCCCATAAGAGCTCATAGTTGCTATATGATTCACTTGTACCTTCCTATTAAGAGCATATGCAACTCGGTTCTCCTTTCCCTTAATGTATCTGATCTGAAAGTCAAAACTAACTAAGGGTAGCCAACCATCTTACTTTCCTAGCACTTAGGGTCGATTAGTCAAACAAGCATCTTAACCCACTGTGATCGCTCATCAATACAAATATCCTGCTAAGAAGGTAATGACTACACATATTCAAGGCATGAATAATAACTACCAACTCAATATCATGAGTCATGTAGTTCTTCTCGTGCTCATTCAACTTCCCGGACTCATAGCACACCAACTGTCCCTCCTGCATAAGGACTCCACCAATTCCTCTTTTAAATGCATATGTACACACTACAAACTCTTTATCTGGATTTGTTATCTTAAGGACTAGAGCATTGGTCAACAACTACTTTAGCTGCTACAAACTAGTTGCACATTATTCTGTCCATTCAAACTTATTGCATTTCCTCTGCAAGGATGTCATAGGATATGAAATGTGTGAGAAGTTCCTGACGAACCTCCTGTAGTAAGCTACCAATCCCATCAATGATCTCACCTCATCCACATTCTTAGGAGGTGACCACTCAATGATGGTCTTTATCTTTTCTAGATCTACTATTATGCCTTCCTTGGAAACAACATGTCTCGAGTAATTCACCTCTGATTGAAAGAAGCTGCACTTTCTAAGCTTGGCATCTAACTAATTTTCTCTTAACAATATAAACACTACTGCTAAGTGCTTGACATGTTCTTGTTCATTCTTGGAGTATATCAAGATTTCATCAATGAATACAATAACAAACTTTTCCATATAAGAACGCAACACATTATTCATCCAAAACATAAATATAGCCGGGGAATTAATCAAACCGAATGGAACTACAACAAACTCATAATGCCATACCTAGTCCTAAACATAATGTTGTAGATATACTCTTCCTTGATGCATACTTTATGGTATCCTGATATAGAGTTGATCTTAGAGAAAATTGATTCTCTCTTCTACTAATCAAACAAATCATCAATGCTTGGAAATGGGTACCTATTCTTGATCGTTACCTTTCTCAACTCCCTGTAATCAACGCACAATCTGAGAGTACCATATTTCTTCTTTATGAACAACACCGGTGCACTCAAAGGTGATACACATGGCCTAATGTATCCCTTGTCAAGCATCTCCTTCAACTGTAATTTCAACTCTACTAGCTATGGGGTACTCATCCTGTGACATGCCTTCGATGTTGGTGCTATCCCTAGTACCAACTCAATAGAGAAATATACTCCCCTATGAGCAGGTAACTTTGGAATCTCTGCTGGAAACACATCCTGATACTGCTTCAATATAGGGTACCTCCTAAATATTTCTTCATCCTCAACATCCTTACCCTTGTCACTAGATATATGTACTACAAACATCACAAAAACTTTTTTGCAGCTACGCTTAGCTTGCATAGTGGTACCCATCCTTACTGATGTAGGCTTCTTCTTTCCCTATAAAACTCTCTTTTCCCCATTATCATCCTAGCACTCAATGGCCTTGTTGAAGAAATCCACTTTGTTCCTATGAAGGTACAACCAATCAATACCCAAAATCATGCTATATGATCCCTATGGTAGTACTTTCAAATGTGCTACTACAACCATACCATTTAACTCAAATGCACAAGCTCTTACCCAATGAAGACATCTCTTCTTTGTACCTTTAAGCAACTGTACCAACCAAGATTCTACATGCAATTCTTTTCTCAAACCACACATATCCACCAAGTTAAGATTAATATAGCTTTAATTAGATCCAAGATCAATCAAAATCTAAACAACTTGATCACAAAACTTACTGTTCATTTCAATGATGGATGCTTGATGATTTTCCTATTTGTTCTCCATAAATCTGAGTGATATGAACAACATCCCCAACTATATGTGACTCCTGACCACTATAGATCTGGGGTCTACCACCCTAATATTGTGGGCAATCACACTTACAGTGATCCTTGTGACATATCCAACACTAAAATGGTGCTCTACAATCACCTCTAGTCTGGTGCTCTCCATGTCCCTTCTCAACTGTGTTTTACTTCTTCTAAGGGACTACATTTTATTTCTCACCTACATCTTGAGGTCTTCCTCGGTTTGGTGCTATTTTATTTTAACTATATCATTTCCTTTCAAGTCACACTTATGCTCAAATTTGTGCTTTTACCACTCATAACAATGTTTCAGATTTTAGATGCGCTTCTGCAATGATCTAGGCTCATCGAACTCAATTTGGTCCCTGTATGCTACTAGCAGTCCACTGATGAATCTCTGAACCTTGGCCTTCTCCTCCTTATGGTAAGGCACATATCTCAATAGCTACAGGAACCTACTAGTATACTTATCATCTCTCATGGAACCCATATGTAACTCATAAAACTCCTTAGTTCTGTCATCATATTACCTTTCTGACAAATACTTGTTCTTGAAGAGCTTGTCAAACTCATTCCATGTCGATTCATCTTGCTGAATACCTTTAACATTCTTCACATCCTTCCACCAGATATTTGGTTTCCCTTTAAGACTGAAAGTCCTTAAAAACCATGATACTAGCTAAAAACCCGTTGAGATGTATGTTCCTATTAGTTAATAATTATTTTAATTAAGATGTGTAACTAGAATTTAATCAATGTTTAACACTGCTTTAAGCCTATAGGCTTAGGGAGTGTCATAAAGGGGGAGGTAAATAATACTGATATAGGGATCATGATTATGGGAAAGAGAATAGTTACTGGCCTAGGGAGAAAATGACCCAGGGAATTTACTAGCCTTGGAGATGTACAACCCATGTATGTAATCTCAGGGAGAAAGACACTAGGAAACTGGCACTAGGGAATGTGGAATTGTAGAGGTGATCCATGGGAACATGGTACCGAGGAAAGTAGTCTTGAGGAATATTGACTTGGGGAAAGGTCAACTAGAAACACAGTACTAGGGAACTAAAATAATGTGTTGGAACCAATATGACAAAGGTGCCACATAGGGGAATTAAGCCATCAGACCAGCAGATCATGATGAACCTTTA
>APFE030966273.1:0-29414 GCA_000404065.3 Pinus taeda | reverse complement strand
TTTTCATGCATTCAAAAATTTGTTGACACTATGTCATCCACTTGAAAACCCTTCTCTTCCTTTATAGGGAGATAGTTGGGTAAGAACTTTTAAAAAATCCTTCAATAATTCGATGGTAATATCTAGCTAACCCCATGAAGGATCGAATATCAGGCACATTCATGGGAACATGTCACTCCATGATGGTTTTGATATTTTCAAGGTCAACTTCAATTCCTTCCACTCAAATGACATGGCCTATGTACTAGATATGAGCTTGGTAAAAGTCACACTTACTATATTTAGCATATAACTAATTTTCTCACAACATTTGCAGCATAATCCTTAAATGATTTTCATGGTCCTCCACACCTTTGGATTATATAAGAATATCATCGATAAAAATTAAGACAAACTTGTCTAAATAAGGATGAAATATACCATTCATCAAGCTCATAAATGTGGCAGGGGAATTGGTAAGCCCAAAGGGTAACACTACGAATTCAATGTCCATACTGAGCCTTGAATGATGTTTTTCAAATATTGTCTTCCTTAATTCATATTTGATGATAGCCTGATATTAAGTCAATGTTCGAAAACACCTTGACCCCCTTACCTTTATCAAACAAATCATCAATCCTTTGTAGCATATATTTTTTTTTAGTAGTCACCTTATTCAATTGTCTATACTTGATCCACAACCGAAGTGTAACATCCTTCTGATGTAGAAATAATATAGGAGCTTCCCAAGGTGACACACTTGGGCGTATATATCCTTTGTCAAGTAGTTATTGTATCTAAATTATAAGTTCTATTAAGTCAGGCACACCCATATGATATGGTGTTCTAGACAATGGGATCGCACTTAGAATTAACTCAATGGTAAAATCAATGTTTCTTGTAGGCAGCAGCCCATGTATTTGCTCTGGAAATATATTAGTAAATTCTTGTATTATGGGTATATTTCTAACACTAGTTAGTTTGTCATTAGAATTTGTATAACCAACTTGAGCTGCATAAATTTGGCATCATTTTCAAATGCACTTCCCTAGATGATTATCAGCGATTTGCAGTCCACTATTGCCCAATGTTTCTCTAGCCAGTCCATTCCAACAAGTATATTATATATCCGAAGAGGAATAATATTCAAATCAGCTACGATTTTCTACCCTGCTACCTTTAGGGAGAATTTACCACATTAGGAGCAAGCCTTCACTTGGCCCTAGTATCCAGTTGCGCAAGCTAAGGGTTTTTAAATTTTACTTTTGGTAAGTTACTTAATTCTACCAATTTTGGGCTAATGTAGCTCAAGCTTTCTCTTGGGTAAATTAGAATGGAAACATAATATTTAGATAGCTTACCCTCCAACTCTATCATCATAGGTCGATATTCATCCTCGCCATCATCCAAGGCTGCATTAATCCATGGAATAGTTTTGACATCATCTCCAACAATGGAGACTTCTTGAAGGTTTGTGACCTTCTTAGTACAAGCGCGGTGAGAGAAATTTTTGAAATAATGAAGTTCCCAAAAACCCCAACATTGCAGAGGGTTTTTTCGTTGTTGAATAGTCTCTGGTCGACTTAACACCTCTGATAGTTTTTTTTCAACCCTTTACCCTGTTCTCTATTGATTCCTCCCAGTCACTTTTGTCTGCATTTTCCAATTCATATTCTTGACATTTGGGAATCTCATCCCTCAAAAGTTCTAAAAATTCCTTTGACCATTTTTGTTTAATACCCACTTGTTACCTTCTCCCTTTTCTTTGATAGGCAGGCTACTGATAAAATGTTGTATCTTGGCTTTTTCCTACGTAAAGTATGGGACGTATCAGAGCAAGGACATACATTTAGTGATAAACTCATCACTAGTCAGTGAGCCCAACCTTAAATCATGAAACTCTCTTGCATTCTCATCATAGAAGCGTTTAGTTAAATATTTTTCCTTGAAGTACTTCTGGAATTCATCCCATGTGACCTGTTGATCATCAATTCCCTAGAAATATTTGACCTCCTCCCACCAAAGAGTACCTTTTCCCTATAGTTGAAAAATTGCCAATCGAGATTTCATGTTATTATCATATTCATATACTTGGAAATATTTTTTCATGTTAACTAGCGAGGCCTCAACAGCTTCCTTATCCTCTCCGTCACACACCAGAGGTCCTATCTTCTTAAATTCACCTTGTAGTTAAATTTTTTGCTTCTTGGGACCTTTGCCAAGCTTCTTTCCTCGTCATTACGTCCCCCTTCTATTTCCTTATGGTACACCTCATGATGAATTGTCTCTGTGGAGTCACCATTTCCTGCACTAAGGTTGGGTACCTGATGATTTTGTCAATGTGATAGACTTTTTAGAATCCTCTCTTGTTCCTATCGGAGTCTTTTATTGTCAGCTCTAAGGTTCCTCATTTCTATTCACAGCTGCTGCACCATCTCCAAAAATGTTGCATTTTCCAGTCTTGTCCCAACTACACCCACATTTCCGGGTTGGTTTCTATATACAGTACGTGACACCCTAATCATGGTTTGGTTCCACTCCGCATCTTGTTTTTTTTTCTGTGCGAGATAGAAATGTTGATAATTAGTTTATCTTGCTTGCCCATAATGTTGAACACTGAGCACTAATACTACTTGTTACGTGCAAACAACATGTCACTCACACATTTTTTTAATTCCTATCAATTATCTAGACAGTAAATAATTACTATTTGATCTCTATGTTAAATGTAAAAGTCCTTGGCATGCCTACATTTACCATAGAATTTAACCTGCATTATATGCTTGTTGACTTTATGTGTTGCTCACTAGAAAATTATTGTATATATAATCCTTATTAGTTCCTATAGTTAATTTCCTCTAATGAATGGGCTTGTTAGACAACCTTCTAACTTCAGCAAGACTATAGGTATGATTCCAAAACATTTAACATAGGTGTCCCTATACTGGTGCCTCCCCAATATGAAGACACGTCGCCATGGAAACATGGCGAACTCTCTTGAATTCTCTATTGGGTTAGTGTGCCAAGATCTAGAACGTTGATCTAGAAAGGTGGTCATGCACGGTGGAGATCATTCTAGAGTTCTGCCACTTTGCAACTCTAATGTAGTTAGGGTTTATGGAAAATTCAACCACAAGACTGCTTTGAGGGTAACTTATCCAGTCCACCACCACGGTTGACCACCATATTTCTTCTCTCGAGTTTTATTTCCTAGCAGTAGGGCCACCTTCATTCCTTAGGAACGATTCCTCCAACACAGTCATCTCTTTCTCCACAATTATTCATGAGATTCGTCTTTCCCTTCCAACACTCATAACCTTTTTCCTATGTGTTTCTCGTAAATCATCATGATACTCTGCCAGTTGCTAATTGCGTTGTTCGTTTAATCTATAGGTTCTCTTCCTCCATGGATTCCAGTCATTTTACTTGTCTAGGTGATAGGTTCGACCTAATTCTCCAATAGTTAAGTATTCCAAATCTTTTGTTTCCCCTCTTATGCTTTTCATTTATAGAGGTTTTTAAATGTTTGCTTACTACCGAGTTTATCTAGCCTTTGTTGTCCTCTTGATGCCAGGTTTTCTTTGCAGCCATAGAGACGTCAATTCTCCTTCTGATATACGATGCCAAGTTACTCTACAAACCTTCTTATGCTGGCTCAGGGTTCACATGGTTTATTAGTTGGTTTAGACAGAAAAATGGTTTACCTTGTAAATTAGTATGGGAATTTCTTTCATACTATACCCGGTAATAGTAGTGATGACTTACTATTTGTTTGGATAATGCCTTTGTTATTTTTTTTTAAGATTCAAATATGTCACATTGCCTTACTAGGTTTTTCTTTTGTATTTTTTCAATGGGGTCCTGCTACCAAGACCACTCAAACCCCTTACAATTCAACTAAGTTCTTGGAGGAAAGGTCTAGTTATTCGAGTTGACTTTGAAGTCTTTTTTTTTTTAATTTACAAATGTCTCTTCTTACAATAGCGTTAGTCTAGTCAGATTTATGAGTGAACTACTTCTAACAATGGCTCTATTTATTGTTAAATCAAAGGACTGTTGTGTTTTCGTAGCTTTACACACAGAGATTGATTTTCTCTAATATTTAAATTGGTACAGTCAGTTTTTCATTCAAATGTACAATTTCTTTTTTCATTTTGGGTTCTATTTCCTTCTGGTTTTTTATTTTACCAAGACCTTCATGGTCCCTTCTAATGTATGTAGTTGTTCTAGCTTAATTGGTTACCGAATAGCCTAGAAAATATGGTTGTGGAAAACAGAGTCACGAGACTCTATTCACCTTTCGAATTGTAGTTTAGTTTAGTAGACACCAACCCAAGGTCTTGAGGAGCCCTTTGTTGATACCCTTGGATAGGGTCATAACATGTGGGAGCCAGATTTAGTTTGATCAAACATTGTTGAAGCTCTTGTTCCAGTATTATTTTTCCTTCACCAGGTATCTGCGAGTGTGAATTTCCATTTTTTTTGCAAACTATTTACTGTTCACAAGGAAATGTATGCAGTTTACTTATTATTCGTTTATGTGTTCACTTGGTTTAGTATCATCTTGCATTTATCTACTTATTACACTAGAAATGCGTTATTTCTTTGTTAGGGAAAATAATCCAAGTTCTATCCATGGAATTTATGCTCCTTCTATGGTGTTTTAATTAACAAAAGCTTACTATTTATAATCTATATTTCTGAATTTATTTTAAAAGAATGTACATACTGTTGTGACACCATTACATAGTCCTTTCCTACTTAACTAATTCGGTTCTTGACATAATTATACAAATTGGGTACTTCTATATATTCCTAAGAAGAAGTAAGGACTAATGTAAATACATTAACTATACCAACAAAACTATAAGTCTCTCCTCCTAACCTTCAATCCGAGGTCTACTCCCGAGCTTCCACTCGTCCACACAATCTAGATCCAATTCTCAATTTGTCTAGTCTCCAAACCTCAAGACCCTCGGTCGAGTTTAGAGTCCCAACCTATAAGGATCTAGAAAGGATTCCACTGGCCCAAGTCTAGCTCAGGAACCTCCTTAGAACATCAATACACTATTCACTTGTGGATAGTCTTCTCTTAGGTCTACCTATATTATATGAGATTGTATTAGGTAAAATATAATAATATAATATTATGTTTTACCCTATTTTTCCCCTCAATTGGTCCATTTCGTATTGTAATACTTCTTTATATTTAAAGTTTGAAAGTGAACAAACCCAAATATAAAATTAACAAGGGTTGAGAAATATAGAATAAAATGTAATATTTAGGTTGAAGTGTGATGGGAAATATTATGTAAAATGTTATAATATTACATTTAAATTAGTATTTCCCTACCCTCTTTGATTTTATTGAGCCAGGTGATAATAAATACTTGGTAACATATAATATTATAATATTATTTTATCCAAAATTTTCCCTCACCCTATTAATTTTTTATTAATAACATTTTAACTTAGTCAAAAAATAAAAATGAACAATTATATTTATAATTAATAAATAATAATTAAACAAGCCTAGATCACAGGTCTAATTTCTTCAAAGATTTCTCCAAACACGGATTTGATTCTTCTTGATTCTTATTAAATCCAAAATTAAAATAAACGTAGGGAATTATAATTCACCATGCTTTAAATAACAAATAACCTTACCATACCAACAAAGAAATGGTGTGGTAATGTGACTGCCGCAAGTGATGACAAACAATAAATAATAAGAGAGTCTAAGAAACAAAAATAAAAATAACAATGTAATGATTACAGACTGATATGAACAAGAAATAAGAATTAGAATTATAACGAGAAATGGTTTTTTTGACGATAGATTAAACTCTATTCACTCATCCTCATACTCCATCCAAGCATCAGAGGGAAAATTCTTTGACCACACGCAGCAAATTCCCTCTTCATTAGCTGTGAAAATCTCTCCAATTCTTTCGTCGTATGCAAGTGCCACGATTTCACGTGACAATGCAAGCTCTCTGATAACGAGGCTCATTTGTAATCTTTGCGAGACATTCTCCTGTAATAATGCTGCTAATATTGATCGTACATTTTTCAAACAGCCTCACTGCATCGCAGAAGGAAATGATTATAATCTCGTTTGCAATGTAAGTTCCCCTCTGAAACTTGTCAAAGACGGGCAGACGGATCGGATGGTCTTCAAAAGTGATCAAAATGTCGCCTTGCATATTACACAGGTGAAGGCTTCGACTTCTGGTGTAGCACAAGAAACAGTCCAATTTAGGTAAATAGTAAGGCTCCACAATTGCTTCTAAATTTGTTGGTATTACTTGAGGGACCTCACCAGATATATCAATCACTTGCATATTCCATCCATGTTGTTGCAGACATATTCTATCATCGCCGCAGAGCGCAGCGAACTGTAACCGAGCTTCATGATGGTTGAGATGGATGATACCTTCCTGACACAGTTCTCCATCCCGTTTCGAATAAATTTTGAACGATACATCGCTCGTATTTCTTGGGAATCCTCCATCGAAATATATCACTACGTACATATTCCCACGACTTTGAAAAAACCATTCTATTTTCCTTTCAACTGGTATACCTCTTTCGAGTGATATGGTGCATATCTGATTGTATTCTTTCAAATCAAAAACTTTGAATACTCTCTCATCTTTATTGTAAATCACGCCTCTGCAATTTGGAATATCGAAATCCCAAGTAACCGCGTCCGCTTCTTCGGCATAGATATCTCTGTATTCATCTGTTCGTCCTGCTTTTACAGATGCTACTTCCACGCTTATAATCTTGAGGTAGGGCAAAGATTGATGATAACCAACGATTATGCGTGAATTATTATTAGAATTGTAGTAGGCAGATACAATCTCCATCTGACAATTCAGTGTTATGGGTTTACCATATTCGTCCTTCAAAGGCCAGACTTTCCCCTGCCGTCCAAATGGAATGAGATGGCCATTGCAAGAAACGCATATTATGTCATCTGCTATAACCAAGTGTGTGACCCTTTCGTCTATGTAGAAGACATGTACATGGTAATCCCAGAAACTATTTGCATCCCAGAAACTATTTGGCAGTTTCCCGTTTAACTCTCGGCGTTGCAGGCCGTTGAAGGAATTCCTAGATAAACACTTATCCCCGTGCCTTGACATTTTCTATCTTCTGTGAAAATTCACTGTGGGTATCCACTATTCACCCAGCTATGTATCGATGTTGATGCCGGAGTATTCTAACAATAAAGTATATTGCGTTCTTTCACTCTCAATCGCTTTTTATTTCATAGGTTAATGCAAGTTATAACAAAGTTGTTTTATTCTTTCGTCGTCAGAGGTAGAGAGATTTTCATCTTAGATTCCTACTTTACTACATGAATCCAGTTAATATATTATAAGTACACATATAGATATATCTTATTATTGTTATTTTTTAGTTCAGCCGACATTACTTTTCCATTATTTGTTTAGAGATAGATTCTCTATTGTTACAATTTAATTATAATTGATTATTAGGTAAACGAAGAGATTAAACTGGCATGGAATATGGTATAATATTCATAGTAGTATCCACCAATAAATACTTAGGATTTGCTTCCAAGTTAATTATGGTGTTTTAATTAATTGAGTCATAGGCTCATTCTACACCAGAGTATGATGTGTAACCATGTCCACCCTCATCAAAGTTGAAAGTTTGGTCATGTAGCTAAAATAAAATTTTAAAAATCTCAAAACTAGAAAAGATTAAATAACTATACAAAACATTTAAATAATGTTCACTCATAAAAAAAATATAGGTGAAGAAATTGGATCGTGCTGGGCTCATGATAGATCCTTGTTTGAAATGGACCTATGCTAATTTATCTCAAATTGATTAATTAAAAAAATGTCATATAGCATATTATATCAAAAGCTATTTACAAGTTCAACATGTCTATGGTAAGCTCTAGTGAATGTTCAAGGTTAAAAATTTTGTCCATGTCTTTTTAAAATGTATATATGTTTAAATCTTATATTGATTTTTATTTAATAATAATTTAAAATAAAGATATAGCTTAGTTACTTTTTATAATTTGTAATTTGTTAATGAGACAAGTATTATGCTGCTTATCATGAATTGATATTGATCACTATTTCATTTATATGACCGCCTAGTATAACTTTATATAACAACTACACAAACATGGAAATGACAATACCTCTTCCATGTGGGTAGTAGAGCCTTATTTTCCCAATAACTCTAATTTTAGATAAGATTTGTATTTAGACAATAGACCATCTTATCTAATACATGGAAATGTTATAATGGTACAACAATATAAAAAACTTCATGCCAATTTAGTTTAAAATATATAATAGAAAATAAAAGTAATAAATTAATTTGATTTGATTCATTATATTGTAATTTTTTTATTAATAAAATTATAAACAAATTGTTATAAGAAATATCACAATAGACATCTCATAAAAACTTGCATCAAATATGTAATTAATAAAAATACAGAGGTTAATAAATTTAATTAATACGAGGAGATGTTCTTCCTCTCGCACACCAGTAGCGGACGAGCACCACCACTTCTCTTGTTGCTATTGCTACAGGCTGGTGAGGGCCACACCACTTCAAGCTGGTCAATTCGTGGAGGTCGGTTGCTCGAGTGAAGGGAAGCCAGGTTCAGCTGTGTTCACCCTGGGGCAGCTCAAAAGACAATGCAGGCATCAATGCCCATATATCAGTCCTCTTCACCAAAATTCCAGAAGGGAATGATGAAGGAAAACCCCCAGAATTGGCGGAACCGCATCCAGAAATCATTGAGGGGGAGAACCCAGTTCTGCAGCCATCAACTGAGTCGGGTACCTCTGGGAAAGAGCCCCTGCACGACCCTTCGCACCCCGAGGTGCCGGAACCTCAGGGCAGGGCTAAGGACCCATGGACAGCAATGTGGGAAGGAATCCCCGAGGCCACGGATGGTGCACCATCGTGGAAGAAAAGGAACCCCGCGACGACTGACACTTCGACGCGAGCTCCAACGAAGGTCTCTCTGGGTATTTTGACTCTAGTCATCAATGTGCTTGTTCAATTGCAGTCTTTTACTTTGTTTCGTTTATTCTAGTCTAGTTTACTCTCTCGTTTAAATACTGTCATGTTCATGTCGGACCAATGTAAGTTCTCTGTCCGTCCACAGTCAGTTTTGGAAGGAAGCTCCTACGTGAGCAATCATGTTCTTGTTTAACTCTATGCGGCAATATGTCTGGCTTCTTGTCAAAATCATACAGGTTTCCAACCTTAGCAGGTTTTTTGGAGAATTTTGAAAGTCTAGTAGGTGCTACCCGTGCGAGGGAGCTTTCTGTTTCTAAGCTAAGATATCCATGAGCTTTCTGTTTCTAAGCTAAGATATCCATGGCGCCAATGCTGGACCTGGATGGACTGTCTTACTAACTGTAAATTTCACCTGTACATATAATATAATAGACTAGATAGTATTTACCGAGAAAAAATAAATAAATTTAATTAATAAACAAATTGTATACTCATATTATTATACAAATTAAAGTAATAATTCATATTTATAATCATTATATTTCATATTTCAACTATATATCTCATTATATATATATGTATATATTAGTTTATATATAATTTAAATTTATATAAATTAATATATTACAAACCATTGGATTAGAGCTTTGGATTCAATTAGTTTCATATCTAACAATCAAATTCTTGCCATTATAAAGTTTTTTTCTATTTTGCATAAAAAAATTTCATTTGAGAAATTTCTCTCTCTCAATATTTAATAAATTTGAAATTAAAATTAATCTAAATAAATTTAATTAAGTAATAAAAATAATATACCAAATATTAAACATAATAAAAAGACATTAATATAATTAATTTTTATTTAATATTTCAAAAGTATATATATAAATGAACAAGGATCTTTGTAAATGAAGATCGCATCCAAGAGGACCAAGGTGAACTTAGGAAAGAAGTCCAAAAGGTCAAGGAGGAAGGAAAGGTAGGGAAATGGGCAATCATTAGGAATAGCAAATCTATTATTAGAAATAAAGTCTGAATCATGAGCGATAAATAGGGACTTGCATCACTCTAGATCCTCTTCCAGAATTTTCATGGTTTTCCATGGTGTAAAGGTCCTATCTTAAGTTGGATCCCTAGTGATATTGATCTTATTATTTTAGTTGAAACTTGGGAGCATCATGAATCTAGGGTCTCTCAATTTGATAGTTTCACTCTTTGGTCAGCTTGGAATAAGAAATCCTCTTGGAGAGGTTTTGGTGGTAACTATGTCATGACTGGCAGAAGACAATAGGATGTCGAACCATAAACGAGCCAGAATAACCGTTTTACATATGCAAGAAAATATAACAAATTCTTTAGAAACAAGTAGGTAGAGTAGTAATGAATGATGGTAGATTATCGGCCAGTAATAAAGAGATCTCTGAAAACACGTCGAATTAGGGTTGTTGTAGGATTTCAAAGTTGGAAGCCATGGAGGGGCGAGAAGGGGGGAGCTCCACTCCCTCCTACAGTCATGTTGTAGCAAACTGATTCAAGAAGCCCATGGAAGCGGAATCAGGGGGTACAAACAAAGGAAAACACGAAAACAACAGAGTACAGAGGCAAGCAGAGATGCTAGAGGAAGTCAGACGAGAGAAGTGTACAGGAGTAGATAGCAAGAAGGTTGAACCTAGTAGTAGGACAAGACCATTTAAACCTAAGGTTTCCATCACACCCTATGTGGTGTTGAGTGCTCCAACACTACAGACGCACAAGGAGCACGTGGTGACTTATGCAATGATTTGTAAATTCATGGTGTTCTCGCCAACGGAGAAGGCACTACATGCATGGATAAAGAACCATTGCAAACCTAAGGGAGATATAGAGTTACACCTTGGAACCAAGGGTTTCTTCATAGTTGTGTTTATGCACCTAGTGGATAAATACTGGCTGTTTGAAGGAGGTCCTTACTTCTATGCAGTTGTAGGACTCTATATGAGGCCATGGGTAATGAACTTTGTTCCGGAGTGAGAAACATTTACTTCGGTGCCGGTGTGGGTAAGACTATATTCCCTACCTCTAGATTACTGGCTTCCAGAATCATTAAAAGTCATAGGTAATAAACTAAGGCATTTTTTAAAAATATCATAAGCCACTCTACGAGGAAAATATACCTCATTTTCCAGAATCTGCGTGGAAATGGACCTTTCTAGGGCTTTTCCGGATGAAATAATTTTAGAAGTATATGATGAAGAATGGGTACAAGTGGTGGACTATGAGCATGTACCCTTCAGGTGCCGCAAATGCCATGAACACGAGCACCTCTTCATAGAATACCCTTAAAGAAAAATGGAGGGAAGCATAAAAGAAAGCTTAGGTAAAGAGAGTTAAAGCTTTACCAAGGTGGGGGACAGAGGAAAATGAGGGAGAAAAAATAATAAAGAAAATCTATGAGGCAAAACAGCCTAGTCATAGTAGGTTCAAGATATTAGAAGAAGAAGAGGGGGATGAAGGAACGAATCAAGTAATTCAGAATAATCAACTAGAGAAGGAAAATGATGAGAGAATGGAGGATAGACCTGCGAAAAGCTAGTAAAGGGAGGATCAGCCAAGTACTATGGAACTTGATAGGGACCAAGAGATGACCCCAAGCAAAGTGGGTACAGAGGATCATGAACTACAGGACATACTAGAAAGGGAGAATCTCGATCTAGAAAAGTTCCTGGAGGAAGGAACAACCAAAGGAGTGGATTCACTACCTAAGGATGAATTTAAGAGAGTGCAACAACTCTTCCTCTGGAGAACATAGGGAAGGGGAGCAGGAATCAAAAGGAACTATGATATTCAGGACAATGAAGGGGTTAAAACTATGGAGGCTACATGGGGACAAACTCCCAAGAATCCAAGAAGGAAAAGAGGAAGAAAATAAAATTGAGTTGTTGATTGAATGTGGAAAACTCATGATCAACTCAGGTAAGATGAGAGACCTAGCTAGTGACTCCTTTACAAATATTTCTTAATGAAGCTTACAACATGGAATATTAGGTATCTAGGAAGCAAAAGGAAACAAATAAATCTCAGCAATAGAATGAAAGTGTAAAAACCTAATATGATATTTACTCAGGAAACGAAATGTTCAATAGAAAAAATAAGAGAAAAACATAGAAAATGGTTGATTAAATATGAATATCTAGAAGTTAAAGCAGATAAAATAGTAGGAGGAATTCTCACACTTTGGAACCCTAAGAAAATAGGAATCCTAGATGCTAAAGCATCTAGGAACTATTTATCAATGGTCATCCAACCTTTGGGGAACAAGGATGTTTATTTGATTACAAATGTTTATGGCTCTTTAACATGATTAGGTCCCTATCGGAAAAAATGGTGGAACCAGATCACTAGGCAGAGATTCCATAACATTTCAGAAATTCATAAACAACATGAGGCTAGTAGATATAGAGACTAGTAATGGTATCTTCACCTGGAACAATAAAAGGGGAGGTGAGAGCGAAGTGGGAATCACACAACAAAAAATGTAGGAATACATCAAGGGAAAAAAAGAGGAGGAATATCCTTCAAAAATATTCTTCAAGGGAAAAATACAGCCAAAGCAACACCAAATCAAACAGTTATGGAACCAAGGCCATATATCATGGAACAGGTGAATTATACCCCAGAATTCAGCATAGATGTACCAGAAATAGATGAGCATAGCACTATCTATGAAAAGCAAGCAATAATATGTAGATTCAACTATTTTTGGCCCAACCCTGTTGATCTATTTCATTGGATTTTCACAAATTAGACTACACAATGTCAAATACATCTATCTTCCAAGGGTTTCTTCATAGTAAACGTTTCTACAGCAGTGGCCAAAGATCTTGTAATATAGGAAAGACCTTGTGTTTTAGTGGTCTATAGGACACTTCCTCACACCATGGTTCCCAAAATTTGATGCAAATACAATGGTTGTCTCTAGGATGCCACTTTGGGTTTGACTATATAACCTCCCAATATAGATATGGAATTAAAAAGTACTCATAGGAATTGGTAACACTATTGGGTGTTACATCAAAATGGACACCCAAAGACTGGAGGAAAGATTCTACACTTTTGCACGAATATGTGTGGAAGTAGACCTCAGCAAAGGTTTTCCAGATCAAATTCAACTGAAGCATAGACAGAGGTGTTGGACATAGGTTTTAGAATATGAAAATACAACATTCAGATGCAGAACCTGCTGAAAAACAGGACACCTATGAAACACGTGTCCAACAGCCAAAAAAGACACTCGTAGGAAGAAGAAAATAGGGAAAACAACCAAGGGATGGAACTATCCTCCACCACTCTCGTATGACAAGGAGGAAGAAGATGTGGAACATGTAACTCCCAGTGAGACCAATCAGATGAACAAAGAACCAAAAGTGGAAGACATAAATCCATAAGAACCTATAGACTTACAGTCAATAAAGATACCAGAATCAATGGATATCAGCGGATCTAAATGGAAATACATATCAAAAACATTAGACTCTGATAAAGACAACCCTCAACCTGTGGCTGACACAATGCTAGCACTTATATCTCCAATATGGACTCAGTGGCGGTGGAGAAAGGTTGAGAAGAAAAAAGGGTGAAAAGTATGACTTTTTCCCCATCTCTACATTTATTTCTTGTTTCTTTTCATGATCTTTGATTAGCAACTATACTGTTGATGCAATGCGCCATAGCATATGTAACATGTAATTTTTTTTTAATTAATAAAATTACGATTTTTCCTTGGGAAAAAAAATAAAAGGGGACGAGAGTCTCAAGTGGCCTCAAAACTGGACAAATTTATTATCTCAGAGGAACTCATCCTTACAGACCCTAATTTGTTAGCTACAATACTCCCTTTTGGTGGCTCAGATCACTAACCTGTTCAACTTGAAGTGTCCTTTATAGGAGCTCCAAGAAACAAACCTTTCAAGTTTGAAAACATTTGGCTTACCCATCCTGACTTTATCAGCAATATTGAAAAATGATGGACAGAGGATATTCAAGTCCAAGGCATAAAAAAATTCCTCCTACATAAAATATTGAATCACATCAAACCTAGGCTTAAATATTGGTATAAGAATGAGTTTGGAAACATTTTTGAATCCAAAAGTACATTTGAACGGAAGCTACAAGAAATTAACCAGATCCTCATAACAGATGGGTTCAACGAGGAGAGAAAGGAACAAGTTGACCATAATCAACAAGAATAGGAAGGATTATGCAAACAAAATCAGATATTTAGGAAAAAGAAATCATGGGTACTGTGGTTAAAAGAAGGAGAAAGGAATACTTGGTTTTTTCGCAAAGTCACCATGTCTCACAGGTCTCATAACAGGATTTCAAAAATCAAATATTCTCAAGGAAATCAACTCAATACCCACAAAGAAATAGAAGTTGTTCTGGTTCAACATTTCCAAGGCATAGCTGAGGAACCTCTTTTAGACAGATCTCAATTCATCAATAAATTTACAAAGCACAATCCTAAGCTTGTGACAAGAGAAGACAATTATAATCTAAACAGAACAATGAATGAGGAGGAGGTCAGCAGAGTCATCAAAGAGATGAAAAAAGGAAAAGTGCCAGGTCCAGATGGCTTCAATGTTGACTTCTCTAAAGCATGTTGGGGAATAGTCAAGCATGATGTCATCGATGTGGTGGAGGACTCAAGGAAAAAAAATGTCTTGAAGGCACTCAATACCTCTTTCATATCCTTGATTCCAAAACAGGTTAGTGCTATGCCACTAGACAGAGTTAAACCAATAGCATTATGCAATGTGGTGTACAAAATTATTTCCAAAATAATTGACAACTCGCTTAATCCCCTTCTTCCAAATCTCGTGTCCAAGGAGGAAACTAGATATGTGGAAGGTAGAAAATTTCTCAACAATATCATTCAATCTCACAAGGTGGTTCACTCACTTAAGAACAATAGGCAGGGAGTAATGATTATACAACATGACATAGAAAAGGATTATGATAAGCTAAGTTGGGCTTACATCAAGGAAGTTCTAATAGCTTTTGGCTTCGGCCATAACTAGATAAGATGGGTAATGGTCGTTGTAACTACCTCCAATTTCTCAATCCTATTAAATGGTTCACCATTGACAACCTTCAAACCTTCGAGAGGTCTCAGACAAGGAGATCCACTCTCACCCTTCCTCTTTATTATCATGATGGAAGGGCTTGGAAATACTATCATATTTTCCAAAGTAGAAGGTCAAATCGAAGGTCTCAAACTTACCATGAATGGAGAGGCTTTGACCCATCAACAATTTGTCAATCATACTATGCTGCAGGGTATTCCCATGATCAAGGAAGATCTAACCTACAAACAAATCTTGAGCAAATTCGCAAACGCTGCGGTTACATAAGTAAGCCTGTCCAAATCCAAGATATTCTTTTTTAATACTAACAATGCTATTCAGAGACATATTTCTAGAATTCTAAGCTTTCAGAGAGATATACTACCCTCCAAATATTTGGGAATACCTCTAATAGACAAACATCTAAGCAAGGAAGTTTGGGAGCCTGTGATAAATAAGCTCCAAGAAAAAATTCAGAAATGGAAAAACAGATCTTTGAATTTAGTAGGACGACTAGTGCTGACGAAAGTGGTCCTTCAAAAAGTTCTCGTCTTTATGTTTTCAGCCCTTCCAGCTCCTAAAGGAGTTATGCAACAATGCACAAATATCCAAAGGGATTTTCTTTGGGGAAAAGGGGAAGAGAAAAAAAATGCACATTGGTAGCCTTGGAAAAGATCTATAAACCTAAGACACGTTGAGGTTTAGGACTTGATGACCCTGAAATACATAACAAAGTCTTGGGGGGGAAACTATGGTGGAGATGGCTAAAAGATTTGGCTTCACCTTGGGCCAAGATTTGGAAACAAAAATATGCAAACAATTACTAAGAAATGGATCACATTAGAATGTTTGGGCTCATCAAAGGCTCCCACATCTGGAACAAAGCTTGGGAGAATAGAGCCATTGTTCAGAAAAAAAGTTTCTGGGAAATAAAGGTTGGCAACCTTGCCTGGTTTTGGGAAGATAATTGACAACACGAACCTAAATTGGTAAGAGAAGGATTCGCCAATCTCAAGAGTGATACTCACAACAAAGGGCTGATCAGGGTTAATGACTTCTAAGATTAGGAAATAAGTGAGGGGAAATGGAGAATATGGAAGAACCTGGTATACAGTGATGACTCCCTATTGAAGGCATGGGAAGAAGATTTAACAACCATCTTGGAACGGAGAAAGATTCTAACATCAATTGATTCAGACCAACTGAGATCGGGCAATAACAATAAAGGTAAATTCAACCTCAAAGAGGCCAAGCACATAGCCCTTGGACTTGATCATCCAAACCCTGATTGGATATGGAAGGACCCGTGGTAGAACCAAAGTTGGATGTAAATTAAACTATTGATGTGTTTAGTGCAACATTAAAAAATTCTGATGTGGAAAAACCTTAGGAAAAAAGGGGTATACGGCCCATCTAGATGCCAGCTATGTGAATTACAAGAAGAAACTATGGATCACCTACTCAATTTCTGCTCGTTCACATCCACCCTGTGGAGCTGGGTAGCTACAATATTCAAACAAATGGACAGGGATAGGGGCAACATCACCAGTACTTTGAAGAAGTGGAGAAAAATTTCTTTGACAATGAAATAATCAACAAAGCTTGGGCTTTAATTTCGGGCTTTCTAATCTGGGATGTTTGGAAAGAATGCAATAACAGTGTATTCAAGAATAGGAAAGGTTCTCCCGAGAACATCATGGCTTAGATTTAAAGACAACTCAATATGACAGTAGGGACCCTCATTAAAAACCCCCCTGAGGACCAACAAAATGATTTAGATGTGTAGATATTATGGCATTTTGTCTTCAGGGACTTGTCCCTCATGGAAAAAACATGAATGTAAGTCATATATTAACTGATAAGTATTCCTGGCAACCTCCCCTTAGGTTTTTATGAAATGTAATATAGATGGGGCCTAAAAAGGAAACCCATGTATGGTAGGGTATGGAGGAGTAATAAGAGATGAAAATGGTGTCATAAAAACCATCTTTCATAGTCATTTGGGAAAAGCCACTAACAATATGGCAAAGCTCATGGCCCTTGAGAAATGCCTTGAAATCCTGAGGGACTTAAATCTTCATAATACCATAATTGAATCTAATTCTAAATTGATTATTAACTCAGTCAAGTAAAATTCCTACGGCTCAGCTCCAAATAAAGACTCGAGAAATTGGCGGCTTCTGCAAGTTTATCAACGGATTCAATCCCACTTGAAAAACATGAGAACCCTTAGTTTTACTCATGTGCATCTAACAACCAACAAAGTAGCAGACATTTTAGCCAATGAAGGAATTCTCTGTGGTAAGAGCAACAAAATATTGTGATTGGAAGGAGATCCCCCTATGTAGATTGATGGAAGACTGTCTCAGACACGCGTACATGCACAGGGAATTCTATCTAAGCAGGGAAAAAATTAAAAGGTTGTAGACTAGACGAAATAGGGGAATTTGGAGCTCTATGGTAAAGTAATGCATGAAATTATGTGGACAAGATTTTGAGTCTTCCAGTGGGAATCTCTACCCAGAACTCTACAAACCCAAAGTTATTGAGCAAGATTCAATTTAAGAACAAGTCTTTTTATAAAAACAAAATTCTCTAAAATTCACCTTTGAATTAGCTCTGCACTTGGCTAATGTACTGGTAGTTTTATAGATTTGAGGTGATCCTAGCGATTTCGAATGGAAAATTGCAAGAAGGATACTAGGCCAAATGGACCCGAAATTAACATAAATGATGGCTTTCTTTGACTTCAGGTCTGGGCGAAATGTTAATTATTGTGCTTGTTAATCAGTAAGGTAAGGATCGGTCGATTTCGAGCGGATAACTTGCTCGAGGGTTAGCCCCCCAGGCGAACCCGAATTCATTTTAGGGCAGTATCTATTTCCTCATTGGGTCTGTTTGAAAGCTTAAGGAATGCGCATGTTAACTTTCCGATATTGATCCTTATGTGTCTGATCTCTGGAGGAAGATCGAACAGTCTTGACCAGTGATTGAATTTTGTAGGTCACTTTATTATGTTTTGTGGGCCTATGGCCTGGAGTGGGGAAGTTTGGCTCTACGCCCAAGGATGTGAGGCTCGCTAACTTTTGGCCCACGTATCCTTTGGGTTTGTATGTACTTTATGGATTTTTTTTTTACGTTATAATGTAAAAGAAGGGCCAACTCTTGCATTAGCAAAAACATATAAAAAAAATTCTTTACCATGGATAAATGAAGAAGGTGTGTCCATGAGACAGGAATAGACACCAAAGTGTAGAGAGAACTAGAAAAATCAATAGAAAATAAAATATATCACAGTATGTCTCCAGAAGGACTACATTACAAATGAGAATAATATGATTTTCTAGCAGAAATAGCCAAAACCGCAACCAACTTTGCAAGTTGAGGTTGCATGCCCCATATGAAAATCGACGCTGCAAGCCATAGAAAACAAGATATAGAATTTTTATATCTTCACACAGAATATTATACATAGGAAAAACCCCTAAGGTAAATTTAAACTGGAAATCCTCTTCCAATGCATCATTCAGTTCAAATTTGATACCCTTGCACTTAGTGTCACCGACTACATAATCAATAACAACCCTTGTAGGGAGGTACCTGAAGTACTCACCTGGAACAGAGGAGAAACATTGCTAACAATGTCGAAATTAAACTGGAGCTCAATCAACAGTATCAATGGGGGAATAAAAATAATACCTGCATAGTGTAAATAGTAAAGCTAAGAGAAACTGATTAGGATTAGGTTTTTGAAAGGAGGATGTAAACCCAAAAGGTGACAAAACAAAGACAATATACCTATCAATTGGGTGAAATTGGGTTTTCCCTACACTTGTAAGCCAAAAATGAAAAACCAGGAAACCCAACCAGAGAAATTAGAAGAGAATGTAAGCTGACAAGGGAATATGATGTTCGTATTCAAAACCATTACCAAAATATGGACTTTCACCTAAGACTCATAATGAAAAATAGATCACCATGGAGTGTTCCGAATCTAGCTTTCGACTTAGGAGTCGGAGAGGCCAGTATTTGTTCATATAACATATCCCTATAATAAAACTAGAAAAAATTAGATCCATTTAAGAAAAAAAACAACAACGCCAAATGTTAGACAAAAATTGTATGAGGAATGAATCATCGTAATGGGTGGGAAATCCCTTAATCTATCACCAAAAAACATATTTACATATTACCTGAGAGACTATGGTTCCGAGGGGAAACCTACAAAGAGTTCACTGATTGGATATTTACCTTTTTCCAAATTTCTACACAATTGAAGGAATCTTATAAGAAGATGAAGCTTTGATTAAAAAACACAGCAATTCAGCCAAGAAAGGGACTAGATAAAGTGCAAAGATGTAAAGATAAATTAACTTTATCATAGTGAAGACCGTTACTTGAAATGAACAAGAAGATTCCATCGGAATATGTAACCCTTGCACTATCGAATAAAGAACTAGGCTACCAATGACTAGTGAGAATACAATGCCATAGATAGTGAAAATTAATGAACCAGAATATGAATTAGAAACAAAGTGTCTTAAGAAAATTGATGGACAGTTTTTGAAGACGCCTCATAAGTTTCATGTCATGAAAATACCCTGAACATCTATGTATAATAAGGTAAAGAAAAATGTCGAGTTAGAGGGAGGTGAAATTTTCATTGCCTCCATCAACTAGGTATGTCATCGAGAAGGTGTGTATCTTGAGGCAATTCCAGAAAAGCATTACAGGGATAGTATACATGGAAGGAATCATGGGAAAGTGGAACAATGTTCATAGGTTCATTGTATTGAGGGGTCAGGTTTAAGCCAACGTATCTCAACCTTGATTATCTAGAGTGCATTGCCACTGTTAGAAATGACAAGTGATCACATGCACTCCTGTGAAGAATGCAAGTGCGGCAACAATAGAATGGACCTTCAAAGTTTAAGGTGGATCACATCAAATAGCATGAAAGGAAATGCACAGATATTGTAATATCACGTAGCTCATAAGTCTAGGATCCCTGGAGCTTGATTGAAATGCCAAACAATAATTAATAACATTATCCTCTCTACAAGGTGGCACCCAACACCTAAACAGGCACAATTTAAAAATAAATGAATACCACACAATCCTACTAGTCAAATGTTACACCGAACCCAACAAATCTTAATGGAGATTAGGAATTGATTTAGATATCATAAATACACAAATTAATGCCTGAGTACCACGATTTTAGCACATTGTGGAAAGTACATGGATAATTCAAACAAGTAACATACTTTATAAATGTTTAAGGATTTTTACATTAGAAAAATAAACTGCAAACAGTCAACATCAAGCCACAAAATGTTATAGTAGGGTGAAGGTCCAAAGATAGTTTAAATCTGAGCAGCGATAGGTAAGGGCATGTTCTTACTAATTTACACACATAGTGTGACATAGATGTAAAGTTCAACAAACTTATAGTAGAGTTCGATAGAGAGCCTTGCTTATACCCCTATTCTATAGTTTTACCAAAATGATAATCCAAGATATACCACACTTACACCAAAGGTAAGTACTGAATAAAAATACATGTATTAATATGATATAAATTGGAAAACTAGAACTCATTCACTACTTGGGTAGCAAATACAACATATGAGTTTGTGAATGGGTATGAGAATTGCACCTTCGTATAATTTAGGCATTGATTGGAACGTTAGTGCATGGTAAAGTCCATAAAGATAATACATCATAAGGTATTATATAGCTACTAAGAAGTGCATTTAAATCACAACTCAACAGATGGAATAATTATGACATTGCAAGCATTACTAGCATATAAACTTTAACTAGTTCAATAGGTGATTCCCCTACACTTATTCATTGTGTAGATGGGACATAAAACTAAAGGAATATTCTAAGGGTGAGGAAGGTGAAGGTAATTCTCTATGAACCAAATAAGAAAAAAAAACATTGGTTTTTACTGTATGAATAGAGATGTGACATTCTCTTTAACATGTTTTTTTTCATTCAAAAACCTGAGAATAATTTATTGTTAAAAGGCCTGAGAAGAATTAAAAATCAATTTGAAAAAAGGGGCCAAATTATTTGTTGAGGATGTAAATATTGTTTGAGACCCAAATTATTTTATAAGGCCAAGGGAAAATAATTATGAAAAGGAGTCAAATAATCTTGGGACAAAGAAATTATGACCCAATATTTATTTGTGAAGGTCGTGAGTGTTGGATGTTATAAATTTAACCTTCACTTGATTGAAATTTTCCATTTTTGGGTTTGTGGAGACCATCATATATTGAGAGTTGGGACGAAGAAATCAAATTGGTCTCAGGTTGAGATTATCTCTTTATTTGTTGGGTATAATTTCTTATCTATTATTGACGCTGAGTATCCATCTATATTTCAGACCTAGAGATTGAATCCAATTATTGTGTGGAAGATCGATTACTCCTTTATGAATCCATGATGTGTTGTTAGGTACTCTTTGATGTGAGACGAAGCTAGCCTGTGTCGAACTAATTATATTCATCCTATGGTTACCATGTGATCTGTTCTAGTAATTGAAGTATGAGTTCCAAATGAGAATCAAATAATTCGGTTAATTGTGCATCCACAACTTGAGTTAAGCTTATCTTTATGGCATTGTTGTAGTTGTGACAGAGGTTGAAATATGGAGGAATAATAGGTTGAACCGAATAGGATTTTAATTGTAGAAGTGTAATAAAAATTAGAATTCTATTGAAGTAACAATGGTGTATGAGGGTAGAAAGTTATCTCTCTCCTAAAGGAAGATGAATTCTATGTGGGATCTACAGGGTATAAAATCCAAAATTAATGTGCCAAAAGGGAGTTCAAATTGTCATTCAAGGAGGATGTGGGTAGAGTATTTTATTTTCTGAACCAATATAAATAAATAAGATCACATTTCACTCACCATCTAGAGATAAAAGATTTCCTAGAATTTTCACTAATTCTTACAAGTCGAGTTGGTCATTTTCTCTGCTATTTTCTCGACTAGGAGAGTGGGGTATTAAGAAAAGTTTTCATGTCCAAGTGATAATGAATAATCAGGCCAAACCATTCCAGTATATATCTGGTGTTGATGTTCTCTGCAAACTAAATTTGAATGTATTCCAAAGAGAAAAGAGAGGATTATTCTAACAAGTGTTTGATAGAACCTTTGAATTAGTTTTCCTTCATTCTTAGTTTATCATGACTTATATTGCTAGAGAATGAATCAATGTCAACTTAAGGTTTTCAATTTATGTAGTAAAGTGAAAGGCTTTCACTCTTGGCATACTTATTAATCCATTAGTCACACATCTCGAGCTTGATGTTCTATCTCTATTCGAGTTTCCATTACTATTATGTATTTCTTAAATATCATATTGTGTTTCTGAATCATATCAGGAACTATTTGAAATTTTGGTTTCTATGCCATTATAAGTTATAAAGAATGCACATACAATAGACCATGTACCCACTTATTATGTGAACTGAAACTCAATGCAATAGTTTAATTCCTTTTTCAGCATTTTGAAGATATATAAAGAACACCTTATTATTACCATAGCATATCTTCTACAGTCATTATGCAAATTTGCACAGAGAAAGTATGTATTTATGGGAAAAATAGAAACTAGATGTGGTAAATATGAAAGTAAATAGTAAACATATATATTCCAAAATCAGGTCTATGTATAAGAAGAATGAAATTCCAAGAGGGGATATTTCAATTCATAAGGTGTGTATCATTTATCTTTGAATGCATTTTATGAAGTGTTTGGCACAGATAAATATTTGTACAGAGTTTTCCAGGTAAAGTTACTTATAGTAGTGTGTATAGAGCATCTCTTCTATACAATGTTTCCTATAGCAATATGATACTATTAGAAATGGTTTGTTCATAGGAATGATTTACATTTGCACCTTCAAATCAACTTTAGGGGTGTCCACTTGTTCCTTCATTGTAAGATGGTCTATATCTTCTATCCCTTGGTTAATGTGTAAGAAGAGGTATGTGATATTTTTTTAATCAAGTCTTGAATGAGTCAGAGCCTTGAGTTTTCATGATTATCCCTAATCATTGTATTTTTATGTTGTAAGTTGGGAGAGTGATAGTCAAAACAACTTGATGTAAAACATGGATGAAACATTCATCAACTCCCTTACTAAAATAACAATAGAAATTAATATATCCCTTTGCAAGGGAATACTTTCTATGCTAAAACAAGAGCAGCCATAAGAAGAACATGATTTGGGACCCAAAATTGTTGCACTTGCAACAAATTTGGGGTACATGGGTGTTACAGTAAAATCCATTTTCAAATTAGAAAATAATTCTTCACTCCTCTCCAAGGTGGATCAATTAGATTGGAAGAGTTATATTTGGGATTTAAAACTAGCATTTGAAGAACCCTTGTATAGGAGTCAAACTTGCATTTCCCTCATGTCTCATTAGTATCATGATGTTGACTTCACGTATACCCCCTTATAGTGATGGAATTATGAGGAGAGCCTTCAAATTTACAATGGAGACCTTTTATGATTTGGATAAAATTGAGGGCACTACCTTTTAGAAGACGTTATATATTGTAGATGTCATGTCCTTGGTTAGACCTCATGAATTCATGTTTGAGTGTGTGTGTGATGACTTGATGTTGGAGATGTTCCAATGCTTATTCAATATTAGGAAACATCATTATGGCGTAGTCATAACACACATGCAATCCCTTTTGTCCCCATGTATAGGGGGCCATGACGCCATTTATAGGAAGTAGAAATCTAGATTGTTGGCCATTTAGAGGAGATACAAATTGGTCTCACCTGTTGGTTAAGAAAAGAAATTGGTCTATTAATGCGATAATTGACCCAAGAGGATTTACAAGGGATTAGTGGTGACAACCCACACAAAAAAAAAAATTATTTGAGGAAGGGTATTTACTTAATTTACAAGGAATCTTGGGGATCTAACCACTCACGATTGAGCAATGCAAAAGAGATGGGAGAGTTGGAGTAGGATGAAATTCCTTCTGACTTATAATACAAGGACTATTCTTTGGATGAGTCCATAGATTCATATGAGGATGCCTCTGAGGAGAATGGGAAGTTATGAGGATTTCTTGATAGCAAGTTGGATATATATTGCAGTGTGTATGGTGAGTAGTTAGTGGATCCTATGGGAGACATTCAAGTAAATGAGTCACTAGTGAGGATTCAACATCAATAGAAAATGGTGGGGCATGAATCATATTAGGAGGATGATATGCATAGTATGCATGATTGGCTATTTTTGGAGAGCCACTTTGTGACCCATGATCAACGCATGCCGAGGGAGGATGAGCAACAGTCCATTAGCCTAACCATTGGCAAGAAGCATAGAGGTGTATAGGTAACTAGTGAGGTGGTATTATTTGTAGACACTTGTCATCATGAGGTGTTAGAGCTTGACATCATACTTCAATAGAAGGTTAGTCGACCAAAGGAGCTTGGATTTTCCAGTAAGATGAGGGAGGATATTTTTGAGATGTTGATGCATCTATATTTGGGCCTACCCTATCATGAGGTGTAGGTAGACGTGCTAGAAGTTGACAAAGTTGAAGTAGTTTAAGGGAGAAGCTCCCTCCTGGCGTACATAGATAGGGCTTGCAAGAAAACTTTCCCACTTAGGCCCCTTATAGGAAGTGGGGTATGATTTCTTAGACAAATCCAACTATGGGACCAAAAACAGTAGCATGATTTAAGCATGAACCAATGAAAACATAATAGTCGTGTTCCATACATAGGTGTTCATGCATTCGATTTTTTCACAAGAAATATTGGTGGAATATCATGAGTTGGTATCATATTGATGGTGCATCAATTTTAGAGAAGAGCATAGTACTTCAGGAGACCTTACATGTTAGGAATACTACATGATTCAGTTGGCAGCAAGGTGTAGGTTTTCCACTCATCAAAATTTGAGCACAACATCAACATGATAGGATTGAACTTAGTTTATGCCTAGGGTTTGATTTGAGAGAGGTGATGAGTTGGTATTTGTTTGGTGGAGCAATGTTTATGAACAAAGAAAGGGAAAATATAGAGCCATGGGGTGTGGGCAATGATGATTGGTCATGGGTGTTTGTGGATCTAGTGGGATCCATAAACGAATAATTGAGTCAAAGAATTTTTTGGGATGCAGGTATTGAGGGATTCATTCATGTTTGGTTAGCATGGAGGCATGTCACAGACCAATGATTCATATGGGATGTTGGTATCACTTTTCATATTGCTCTATAGTAGACCGATATGGATTTCTTGAGGGCAAGAAGTATTGGGTTAGGAGAATTTTTCATGGCCCCATTTTTATTTTCCTCTATATTATGTTAGGTCCCTATAATTGATTTGAAAATGAGATCATAAACCATTATTAAGGTATTACAGACTCATGTCCATGGATTTTCCTATGTTACTTTATGCAATGGATCAATAAGATTGTGAAATACACATACAATGAAGTAGCAAAGAAGCATAATAGGCAACACACACAAACACAAGAATTTTAATAAGGAGTTCACCCAATACTCATGAGCTACATCTCCTGATCCAGCTTTTAGTGGTGACCTCTCTATTATGTCTTCAGAAGCAGAGTTTTTACAAAAGTATAAGCTCAATTTGAGTCTCAACACACAACAGATACAACAACAAGAGTTTTTCTTGAACCCCTCAAGCCTCTCTAAGTACACAAACTCTCGCTATCACTCTCTGTCTATGTCTTTGCTCCATCTTAGCACTGCTTGCCTCTGTTTTCTGTCCCATGTGGCTTTAAATCCAATCTGTGTTGTCTTTTCATTTCCTATTCTTGGCTCTCTTTCTTCCAGTCTCTGTCTACTCGAATCCCTCTTCTAAGCATTTTCAATCATGGAATAACACCTTTTAGGGGAGGTGGCCACCTATTCTACAACGCAAGAGTGTATCAAGAATTTGAAATCCATGAAATGGCTACTTTCTATTTACACAAAGAAATGCATCCAAACATGGGAAAAACCGCCCAAAACATTGTTCATCGGATTTCAAATTTTCATAAATTCGTCCTATTCTCCTATCGGGTCTTCCTTTTAATCGCTATCACAAGTCGCTTCGGCACTATTCCAACGTTTCCCTTTGTATTTTAAAAATACATTAAAACACTGTAAAATCCCGCAAAACAGCCCATATCGGACTTGAGAAATTATACACATGCATTCATCAACCCTTTTTGGGTCTAGTTTCATTGCATCGGCCTAGTTCCTTTGTATTTTATTTATTTGGAAAAAAACACAAATACAAAGTAAAATGTGGTTTTCCAAACTTTAAAATATATAAGATATCACCTATATTTCCATCAGATCCAGCTATTACGAGTTATGTTTATATCGGTCCCGCTCCATTATGCTCCTCCGAAGCGGTGTTGTGATGTGATTGATCACAATTGCACATCGCACATACCCTCAAGTCGTTTGGTAAGCACTCCACTGATAATTGCCGATGCAATATTGCGATGCAACTTGGACCGTCAATCTGCGCACTTGATCAATGGTCCTCCTTGACCCCGCTGATCACTATCACAATTGTTATATGATATGAACCGATATCCTAGGCCTGCCACCACCAATTGTGATTTACCGATCGGATCTGGATCATTGATTGGCTAGATCCAACGACTCCTGTGCATTCACTGTTCAAGCCTCTAATAGACCCATTTTTACTGTTTTCTTCATGTTTTTATCTCTTGATAGTTTTTTTGCCATTTTGAAGGTTCCCCTTATGTGATTGTTTCAGTATTTTAAATGATTTTTGAAGACTTAGGGGGTATTTGGATCCATTTTGGATCACGCCTTCCCACTAAAAAATGATTTTAGACCACCAAAAATTGGTTTTCAAGCATCAATCAAGTGAGGATACACCTTCCTCACTTGCCCAATTTCTATCCATCGTGTGCTGCTTGGTTTTGAACCTTTGAGTCTGATTCTTAGGTACTCAACATCCCCTCTACACGTGGTTCTCACCTTCATATCCAGAACTGTATCTTCCTGCAATTCATTGAGGTATTCAGGAAACACGTCATCAATAGAAGACAATTGAATTTGCTCTTCGGGATCTTCAATTAATGAAGGTTCCAACGGTCTTAATTTTTTTGCATTAACCACTGAATAGATGCGCATGTAAGCTGGGAAATGAAGGTGGAAAGCATTATCAATTTTTCAAATATCTTGAAAGGACCATACCTTATCGACTTCAATTTCTTTCCTTCACCTTGCATCCTGCCTTTGCTGATATACAGCCAGACTTGATCACCAACTTGGAAGCTATGCTCCATCCGATGCTTATCATGCCTTACCTTGTACATGGTTTGGATCTTTTCCAACTGTTCCTGCACTGCTTGGTGAATTTCTTGGATCTGTTCAATGAACTTGGTTTCTTTGTCCACATCACTTTGTCCATCAACTGCTATGTCTTTTTCAAAGACAAAATCTAAGGGAGACCTTGGTATAGAACTAAAACAAGTCTCAAAAGGATATCTCTATGTACGATAATGCTTGGCATGGTTGTAAGCATGTTGCACATAACATAAATGTTCATCCCAAAGATTGGGATGCTTGCTACAATAACTCCTAAGCAACTAGATCACTATCCTTTAGTCGACCTCTGTTTGGCCATTTGTTTGTGGATGAAAGTTTGTTCTCTTTTTCAATCTAGTGTCCATCAATTCCCACAGACTTGACCAAAACTTCCCAACAAATCAGGAGCCTCCATCAGATACTATGGAAGTGGGTAACCCAAAATGCACCTAGACATGCTGAAAGAACAAATTCGTTGTTTGTTCAATTGTAATCTACTTATTACAAGGTATTAAAATACACATTTTTCTGACCGTGTCCACAATAACATATAAACAGTCATGACCTTTTCTAGATTTTGGAAATCCCCCAATAAATTCCATGGAAACACTTTCCAAAGGATGAGAATGAACTCGTAGTGGAGTGTACAAGCCTAATTTTCTATTGTTGGGCTTTCTTTTAGCACACATGGTACACCCTTTAATATATCTAGAAACTGTTTCATGCATTCTTGGCCAATAGCATAACTTTTGTAGCTATGCAACTGTTTTAATTACACCAAAATGACCTGATACCAGAGAAGTATGTGCTTCCCCAATTATGTTAAATATTTTAGTTTGTGGAATGCATAGCTTTCCCAAATGATACAAGATTTGTTCCTTAACATAATAATCCAATTCTTCCACTCTTTTGCCATGACATAAAGTTGCATATACATCTTTAAGATCTATATCTTGAGAATATTGTTCAATGTAGCTTTCATGAATTACTAAATTATGCTTAAGTATAGTGGATGCATCTATGATTGGTTTGGACAACATATCTACAACTTTATTCTGTATGCCGTTTTTATATTTGATGACTACGTGAAACTATTGTAGGAAACCCATCTGCCTACAGTGTTTTGATTGTTGCAATTTAGTTTGTGAGTGCAAATACTGAAGTGGTTGATGATAAGTATGGGTGATTGTTTCTTTGCCCATTAAGTAATGTTTCCACTTCTTTACACTTTGTACTAATGCATAAAATTCTTTATCATATGTGTGATCATTAACTACTGCAGAATTAAACATCTTAGAATGGTAGCATATGGGTTTACCATGTTGCATCAACACTACTCCCATGGCATAGTCACTAGGATCTATTTGAATCTTGAATGGTCTTTAAATATCTGGCAATGCTAATACTGGTGTTGTACTAATTTTTTCTTTCAAGATGTTGAAGGCTTTCTATTCTTTGCCTCCCCACTGAAACACCTTCTTCAATCTTGTTAAAGTATGTAAGGGCGCTTCAATTAAGGAAAGGTTAGCAATAAACTTTCTGCAATACTTTGTTGCTTCTAGGAAGCTTCTAACTTCTGTATCAGATTTGGGTTTAGGCCAATTCACAATGACTTCAACCTTAGAGGGATATAATTTAAATATGTTTTGCCAGATTCACATTTTGATAACTTAACATAGAGATTTTCTTTTTTCAAAACATCTAGAGTCTGCTTTACATGCTTCAAATGTTCTTCACATGTTTTACTGAAAATAAGAATGTCATCTAAATATACAATTACAAAATAATCAATAAAAGGTCAGAGTACATCATTCATAACTCTCATGAAAGCGGCAGGAGCATTAGTCAAGCCAAAAGTCGTAACTAGCCATTCATACAACCCTTGCTTTGTTTTGAAAGCAGTCTTCCATGCATCTTCCTCTGCTACTCTCACCTGATGGTAACCACTACA